>PVIR01022173.1:0-10542 GCA_004026965.1 Petromus typicus
GTGCGTGCGTGCGTGCGTGTGTGTGTGTGTGTGAGTGTGTGCATGCATGTGTATGAAAAAACATAAGCTTTAGTTACGTATGTTCTTCATAGGAAACCAGAAAAATGCCAAATATATGTTCTGAGGAATAATATTTATAGTTGACTTCAAAAATACTCCTTTTGTGCTAATAATTAAATATTCTGGCTTTTTCTTATGTAAAAGGTCATGGGTGTCCTTCATAGCATCTTTAGTTATAATGTAATAATACACAAATTTTATAATTATAGTGTAT
Source organism: Petromus typicus (assembly GCA_004026965.1). Classification (NCBI taxonomy): domain Eukaryota; kingdom Metazoa; phylum Chordata; class Mammalia; order Rodentia; family Petromuridae; genus Petromus; species Petromus typicus. The sequence goes on from PVIR01022173.1 coordinate 275, forward strand.
ATATAATATTTCATGCAGAAATAGGAGATTTTGAGTGACCAAACTATTTTAAAGTTACAGAACCTGTTATCCAATCGGCTCTGAAATCCAGGCTAGCTCAGTGTGATCCTCAAACACACAAGTGTCTTGCAATTCCAGGATATTTATTCGGGTAGAGCACTCTCCTTTTATTGATTCTGTAGCTGCCTAATCATTTTGATTACCTGTATATTAATCACATTATTTCCTTTGTTTCAATCCTGCATTGCCAGCTGTTTCAAATCTTTGTCTTTTCATATTTCACTTCTGCAGCTTAGCTTAAATTGTCTTGGTCAGTGGGAAAAAACTATCTTTATGTACTGCAAAAGTTAAACTGATCACTTAAGATGAACATGGATAGCATGCCAACATTTATGAATAAATAACAAAAACACTTTCCTTTGGTAAGCTCCAATATTAAAAATGGACACTTCCTCAGAACTGTTTTATGGGCAACCTTTTTCACCAGGAGCTTTCCATAATAATCTTTTTTTAAAAAATCTTTATTGGTACATTAAATATACACATCATGATTGCACTCCATAATGGGGATTTGTACCAGTATAAGACACAACTTAATTCTCATTTTCCCCCATAGCCCTACCCACCCTACCACCCCAGCCCATATACATAAAATTTGTTTCCTTTCTTTTTTGTTACAATCTCAACATTGTCCCCTTTCACCCTATTTTACACTGAGCATTTTCTATTTCACAATATATAACATGCAATGCTAGGACTCATTTACATCTTTATTTTCTCATACCAGAGAAAAGATGTGATATGTACCTATATGTGCCCTATTTATTTCACTTATGAGGATATCCTCAAAGTATGTCCATTTAAGTATAAATGATTCAAACTTATCATTTTTTATTTCCATAATAATCTTGCTTATCTCATCATTGGTAGTCTTATCATCATTCTACAGAAAAAAAAGAGTTTTTAATTGGATATGGTGCTCTAAAGATAAATTTGAAGGAAAATATAATTTTAATAATAAACTAAGGAGAAACATCCTTAGTCACTGTGCTTTTGATGCCAATAGACTTGGGGAGGAAGGGGAGCAGCTGATGTTGGCAGGGGGCCAATGTGAAGGACAAGGGGATCCACTAAAGATAGTCTGCACTTTTGAAGAACTTGTTTCTTTTCACTTGCAGAGTATAAAACTTACTATTTGAGGAAACAACATTAGCAAGATGACCGAATGCACTCAATACAAAGTGCAACATTTTTAACCTACTGGTAGCTGCTTGACTAAGAGAGTGATAGACATTTGCTTTGAGTAACTTATTATACCATCTGAATGCTTTCCAACCCCTTTGGAATACGAAAAACTCCACTTATTAGGACCGTGTCTTGGGAGAATTTGTACTAATATCATGAGTGTCTTAATAAAATGTGTTCAGTTACACTTCTCTTATTCCCTGAATTACAGTAGTTTCCTAAGACCTTGTTTCCTTTCCTAGAGGATAAGTATCTAGAATGTTGATTTTATAAAAATCACAATTAAATATCAAATTTAATTTTGTTGAAAAATTTCCTGATCTTTCAGTGAAAAAACATGAATGTTATGAGTCTTAATTCTCTAGGAAAATTATTATTATTCATATTTTTTCAGGATAAGGGGATCATTTAAAGATTAGAAAACATTGCTATAGATACTACAGGCATTAGGAACATGTAATTTTTGATACATAGGAAAATATTTAAATATTTTAGCAGGATTTAAAAAATCATGGTCAGTTAAGGACATTTACATACAATAAATCTCATTACCATAGTTAGGAGCTGTGCATTTTAGGAATATTTTAAGTACAGATTTATAGTCTATGATTGAAACTAACTCTGGTCAATATGAATCTCCTGAATTAGGTCATCTTCTTTGACCCAGAACTGTCTGTACAACATGTGGAAAGCAATAGAAAGCCCTGGGGGGAAAACTTACTTAATAAATCAGTTAAACAAAAAACATTTGGGCTTAAAATCATTCTGTCTTCAGCAGCCTGTGTGCCTGGAATGTAGACATTTACCTTTCTATAGTCTTTGGATCATTTCTATAAAATGGTACACACTAATTGATAACTGAGTAGTTGTGAAGGTACAACAAAAAAGAAAGCACTTACACAGATCCTTCAATGTGACTGTTTGGCATTATGATATCCAATGAAAATACCCAAGTGTCATGAATTTTGAAGAACCCAGTAACAGTTGCATCAAGATATGATAAATTGGTAAAGCAAGGGATAATTTAAAATAGATTATAAAGCAAAATAAAGTTTAACTCTGTTATCCTAGGCTACTTATCTTCATTTACCTGGAAGACTTAACTGGGTAGAAGGCTGGTTGGCACTGATGTCAAGAAAAAAGCAGCCTTGGGGCTGGGCTAATGGAAATTCAGGCAAGGGGCTTCCTTTCTCTTTATCTCCCCCTCCCTAAATCCCTTTGGCAAGAGCTTCCGCTTGACATTTCTGAACCTCTCAGTCTACCTAGTGATGTCTGTCAGTGCTAATCACTCTCTATGTAAACACTGAGCAACATTTGGAAGGTGACTTCTTCCAAATTCCTATTGTTCACAAACTGATGAGCACAATGATTTATCATTTGCTTTTCCCACATGCAAAGTAGATCATAGTTTTTATGGAAATCCCAGCTCAAATAATGGTATGCACATCACTTTCACATACTACTCATAAATACCACTTGGAAATCTTAGCTTCCTTTACTTAGCCACAGAGAATGTGTGCTGGGAAGATGAGTTTATACTCATAATGAGACAGGGATTCAATAGAAGGGCTAATATTATAAGTTCAATAGTCTTCATCTCATTGTCAGTGAAAATTGCTTTACAAGGACAGTTATGAGAAAGAAATTTGTAGAAAGGTTTCAAAGGGGCAATCACAAATTGCTGATGAAAGTGGATGACGCTATGAAAAAGATTTATGAAGACTGATTTAGAATTGAATAGTGCTATGAGACTCTTTTGGAATTCTACAGCATAGCTGGGGCCAGGAGGGCAGGGATGAGAAAGGGTAGAATGATATACGCTATTTGCCAGCAGACACATTAGGTCCTAGAACTCAGATATGCAGCTGTAAAATTCGTTGTACTCTGGGCATATTGGTTGTGGGAAATGCCTGTGGTTTTCCCAGCCTGCCTTTCTCAGCAGGCTCTGAACACAAGTAGTCTCAGAGACTGTTACAAAGCAATAAGAAAGGGAGCAGTAAAACCAAATAACTGAAACAAAATAGTAGAAGTAGCAATGAAGTGTTAATTGAAACAATTTTTTGGTAGGCTGTGAGTCATCTTGTGATGACACATATTTCATGAGGGAAGCTGTAGGGTGTGTGAAGTTTTTAGTTGACGAATCTCTCATATCTATCAGAGCAGTAAGTCCAAGTAATCTCTGTAGAGATAAGAGGGAGCTCATCAGTAACATGGCTTTGCTGGATGGATCTGGCACTTTCTGTCCTTTTGAATCTAGACACTATTTAGAGAAAACACCAGCTCACAGAACTTTTCAATCTAAGCCACTTAACACCAAATTTCAGTTTATGTCTACATTTCCATATATTATGATTCTTACCTCAGATATTTCTCATTATAATTTAATCAATGAAAATAATATCAGGATAAAATAATTACTACTCTGTTTTCGTTTCATTAATAAAACTTTAAAGAGGGCTAAAATTCTAGAAATTTAATTAAATGGAATATTCCAGAAAAGTATATTAATTGGTTTGCATATGTATAGTTTTATTCTTAAATAAATGAGCACAATGAAATTTCCTAGTAGGCATACTCCTCATTCCAGATTGAGAACAACTACGGGAATAAGGATGCTGTGCTGGGGATAAAGCAGATGAAAATCTAGATACTGTTCGTTATGTTAGGCTCAAATACTAGCCCTCAGCTTTCAAGCAAACTACTTAATTCTTCTGTTTTAGACTATGCATCTGTAAATTGAGAATAACTAGGTTTATTATTATACCTTGTTCAAGGTTTTCATAATCATTAAAACATATGTAGAAAAACACATGACTGAAACAGTAAAATCTAAAATATCATTTACCACATCCTTCTTTAGGATAAAATCCTTTAGAATCTTCATTCTAATGAGATATTGGACAGATGTAGCAAATAAGAATAATTATGTCATTGGGAAATAGTCCATATATATTTTATAAGATGGAATGCTTACTGCTTTACTTTGAAACTATATTTAGATTGAAACTTAGGCTTACTTATATGTCATGCTATAAAACACTAGAAAAGTTTTTTTTTTTTTTTAAGAACTGAAAACGCAATTTTCTTTTCATCACATATAAGATAGAAATCAAAATTATGAATAAAAGTCCAAAGGTAATCCAGGAATGGAACTTCACCCATTTCTAAATAATTGGAGAATACTGGTAAGATTTAAGAATGAAGATATGAAATAATTACAATGAGATTTCAGTTCCACAATGATGCTTCCTATTCATTTATAAAACAGGTTGCTAGGATACTAGCTTTCTTAGGTTTCTTCATTAGCTTATTCTTAAGAATTAGAATCTGAACATCTCATTTTATGCTTCATAGGCAAGCTGTGTAGAATGTTAATGACCAAAACTCAAAATACAGCAACCTTTAAAACTCATGTTTTCACTACAACATTTAGAATCTAGCAATATGGGAACAAAGCAATTGAAAGAAACTTGGTGGTAACAAATCCATGAAGGGAAGTAAATTCTAGGATATTTGATTTTTTTTTTTCTGTGAGGATTCAGCAAACCAAGCTTGTGCACTGTTCATACTTAGTATTTGTGCTTCTCCGTCCACCATCGGTTAAGCAGTCCAAACTTGGTTCTGATCTCCACTCTGATAACTCTGAGATATCAAAGAGCTCCTTGCACATTTTCCTAAATGCTTCCATGTATCTCACCTGTTTTCATGCAAATGAATAGCACTTCATGACACTTTTGTTCTCTTAACCATAAATGAGAGCCCATTTCTAGTATCCTACATTACTGCACCTGTTCATCTCATGGTACCTGATAGTAAAGGTGAAATCTGGGGTAGATCTTTCTTCTGTTACTCAAATTTTCCTATTTTCACACTTCCAAGAAACAATATGCTCATTGAAATAATACAAAAAATCTAGTAATAGTGTACATTTAGTCTTTTCATTATTATAATTATCATTTTTTGAGATAAGATCTTGCTTTTTTAGTTCATAGTCCAGGCTGACTCTGAGCTCAGCCCTGAACTCACAGCAATCCTACTGCCTCTGCCTCTCAAGTGCTGGGGTTACAGATGTGAGCCACCATGCCTGGCACTGTGGTATGTGTTTCTGATTGCCTGTGGGCATGAGTCTCCACACCCAGCATTGTTGTATGTGGTTACTGGGGATCGAACCTGGGTCCTTTAACTTGCAAGACAGGCACTGGAACCACTGAGCTAAATCTCCCCAGCCCTGTCTAGTTTTAAATTTAAGGCCAGGGTTTCCAAGAGCACATTTGTGCTTAAAGCAGAGCGTAGTCATTTTAAGATTAATAGAAACAGAGCCTACCAGGGCCAGGGAATTAGCTCAGAGATTCTGGCGCCTGTCCTATAAGTGCAAGGACCTGGGTTCAATTCCCCCCTAACCACATACAATACTGGGAGTGGAGACTCACTCCCAGCAGCAACCATACCACATACCACAGTGCCGGGCCTGGTGGCTCAGGCCTGTAATCCCAGCACTCGGGAGGCAGAGGCAGGAGGATTGCTGTGATGTGAGTTTGAGGCTGAGCTCAGGGCCAGCCTGAACCACAAAAGCGAGACCCTGTCTCAAAAAACCTTAAAAAAAAAAAAAAAAAGAAAAGTATGAAGGAAATCGTTTTTATTTGCTTATTATATTTACCACAGACTGCCAAATTCTAAGTGACCATATACCTTACAACAACTAAAGTACTAGACATTTTTTGTTTTAGGTACGCTTTATAGAACAGATTTTAGTGCTAATTTACAATATGGTTTTCATTTTAGGCTTATTATATCAGCTCCCTAGAAGGGGTCTTTGTCCACAGTCTTCTCTACAGACCTGCTCCTTTTCTCTCTAGCCGCAGTTAGGGATAGCCCTGTATATAATAACTTTATAGGCATTTAATTCAGTTTAGCATATTATGGGTTCTCACAGAGCTAAGCCATTGTTGGGTGTGCTTGCTTTTCCCTAAAAACACACTTACATAAAATAAAAAAGAAAGGGAGGTATGTTGGGAACCACCCTGTATGGGAATTGCAAGGTCAAAATTGACCAGGACTTCCTGCCTGCAGACGGACTTTGGACTTGACTCTTGTCTTCATCTCTAGTAGCAACAGGGACTCAATGGTCTCACAGGCTGTGATGCTTCAGGGCAGAACTGCACCGGATCTCCCCCTTCTCAAGGATTCTTGCTGACGTCTGCCTTGCCCGAGCAATCCTCATCTACATAACTTCTCTTGGACTATTGTTGGTGTGGCCCTGCCTTTCTGGGTATTTTGGAATGTAGATAATAAAAGGTATGGTAGGCTGGGGTCCGGAGTCCTTGCCGCCCAGAGTAGCATGAAAAAAAAAAAAAAAGAAAGAAACAGAGTCTACCAAGAATTCAAATTTTAAGAATATTAAAAATTAATTAGCAAAAGTTGTTAAAATTTTCTATTAAACTCATATTTAAAATAATAACATCTGAGTTCTTTTGGTAGTTTAAATATTTCTTTCTAAAACACTGTTAAACCAACCATCCTGTTGAGCTTTTAAAATGCTATTTTAGAATAATACATGCACATGAAAAAATTCATAGTTAAATGATATAGAAGAGTATAGAAAATATCAGTCCTTTCTCAGATCATCAGCCCAAAAGTTATCCTCTCCAGATGAGTTATTAGTGGTTATTATAGATCTCTAGAAAGATTTATATGTACTCATAATAGGCAAGATGTAGCTCATTTCTAAGATATTCACATCCTAAGCCTTGAACTCTATAAACAAGTTATTGTACATAACTAGTAGTTTTAGCAAACTTGATTAAATTAAGGCTTTTGAAATGGGGTGATTATCCACATGGATACAGTGTGAACCTCAGTATCTGTAAAAAAGAGACCAGAAGATAAGAGAAAACATTGGAAAAGGAAAAAAAGTCTAAAGGGTGCCTCTAGATCTGGAAAACCACAGTGATTTATCTCCTAGAACCTTCAGAAGGAATGTAGCACAGCCAATATTATAGTTTTAGACACATGACTCATTTTGCATTCTAACTTCTAGTTTTCTGCGAGAGTAGACTTCTGTTTCCGAGCCTTTAAATTTGGGATAATTTTGACAGCAGCAGTTTTAGTCACTTTCCGGTCACTGGGACAGGACGTCCAGCACCCACAATGTAAAGGAGAGCCAGTTTCCTTTGGTGGAGGCTTGCACTCCGTGGCTGGCTGGCACCAGAGCAGAAACAGCATAGACACAGTGGGTGCGCCTGGAGAGCAACAACGGTGCTTAACCATGGCAGCCACTAGGCAGGAAGCGAAGGGAGGAGCTACAGAGGGAGGCCATGCCTGTAGTTATTCTCCTCTTCCAACAAGGCTCCACCTCCTATCAAAGCAGTTAGTATGAATTCTCCTGGGGTTAATCCACTGATGAGCATGGTGCCCCTATGATCCAGTTATTTCCAAACGCTCACCCTCTGAACACATCAGCTTTTTTTGGGAGATTCACAATCTAGACCATAACACAACACACAGAGACCAGGGTCTTTTCTACTAAGAGGATATTGTAATTCATTTCTGCATTTTCCATTTATTTTACCATATAGTCCTATCAGTTTAAATGAATATTTTTTATTTTAGTTGCTGTGCAGTCTATAAAGTTATAACGCCTTTTTAAATAATGTAGAATATTCTCAATTCCATCGATGGCTGTTTACCTAGTTTTTTGTTTGTTTTGTTTGTTTGTTTTTTTGTAGTCCAGGCTGGCCCTGAGCTCAGTCTTGAACTCACAGCAATGCTCCTGCCTTTGCCTCCCAAGTGCTGAGATTATAGGTGTGAGCTACCACACCCAACACTGTGGTATGTGGTACTGATTCCTCATGGGTGTGAGTCTCCATGATGCCCTGCATTGCTGTATGTGGTTACCTGGGATCAAACCTTCGACCTTGCACTTGCAAGGCACGTGCTGGAATCACTGAGCTAAATCCTGGGCCCCAAACAATTCTGAATTTAATAGTTCCATAAATTTAAACATCTTATATAAATTTTCAAATTGACAAAAATAGTATATTTAATCTATATGTACCTATTACCCACTTAAGAATTTATGAATTGTTTGTCAATATCTTTTCTAACCCTATCCAACTTTAACCCCTATCTTTGGATTACTTTGAAGATAATCTTGGGCAACAATCATTTTATTAAGAAATATTGTATTGCATATCTCTAAAACCTAAAGAGTCTTATTTCATAAAATTTTGTACTAAAAGTTTGATAATACCAAAATAATATATTTTAACAATAAAAATCTTGAAAAACATTAAGTTTCATAAATTATTTTAAGGTAGAATAGGCAGTGTAATGACCTGACCCCCCATCTTTCCACATCTGCTAATTTATTTTGACAAATTTCTCAAATAATTCACACTTGGGGTCACAAAATTTAGTTTAAAAGCTTTAAAATTAATTTCATAGCAAAGTCAATGTCATATTTAAGTCTCTAGACTTTCTTGGAATAATTTAGTTATTACTCATTAAAGAGTAGTTATGGCTCATAAATAATGTGAGAGATCATTAGGATGTATCTCTCAAATAATTTTCCTATAAACATGACTTTGTTAGAATAAAGTTGGTTTTCAACACCAGCAGATGAATTCATTTGAAAATAATAAGTTGGAAATTATAAGTGCATTTCAAGTTTGTTCAGATACTTTTTTCCTAAGAATACTCTTGTGTCATTTTTAGTTGTTTTTTTTTTTTTAACCATAACTCAAGTTCTCATAGGTTTTCTTTAAGCTGGTTTCAAAGCCTTTTGGATTTTTGTCTGTATCCTAATTCTCCAATCATGTGCTACCTATGTGTGTACTGTAGGTTGGATTTCAATAGGAACACAGAGGATCAGGTTAAATTCAGGATTCTGAGGAGGGAGATGAGTCTGGATTAACCGGGAATATATGATGTGATCACAGGGTCCTTATAAGAGCGAGATAGAAGGATCAGCAAATGAGTTGCAGATGGAAAAATATATTTCTCTTGATTAGTACAAGACAAAATGGAGAGTTAAAGTCTATAAATGATATTGGAACTTCACTGTACATTTTGCCTTCTCCTCATAATTTTTCTGAATTCATCAGCTTTAGGATTGCTCTTTGCTCTCCCCGATAGATAACAGAGGATGAACATTTTTGTATCTGAAGTTACCTAGTAGGGGTCTCTCTGGGGTGATCTCTCTGGGGCCTCACAGAGTTGTTAGGAAAACAAAAGAATTTCAGTTATTCTATTAGCAGTGTCTTTAGCCAGAGCATTTTGGCACATTTTTGGCTGGGATCCAAATGAAGTGACTAAAGACACTTAATATTCTATAGAGATTGAGAACTTTACCACTTTTGCATTGATGATACCAACACAAACTTCTGAGACTTTATGTAAAAAAGATCCACAAAACACAAATAGATAAATGCCTATGGGATGGAAACCACCTTATATTAATTTAATGCATAAATGAATGATACCCTGAAATGTCCCTTTGGTGGTGCTGAGGATGAGTTCAGTGCCCTCTATAGCACTGAGCTCATGTCCGTCCCTCATGTTGTGCCTTAAACTTTACTTGCAGTGTCAATATGAGCCCAGACAAGAACATGAGGTTTTGTCTTTTAAATCACATGTGTGCATGCAGTATTCTTCCTTATTTTTATATATGTGTGAATTAGGGGAGAATCCTGTGGGTAAAACTACATTTACTGGGAGTAAGCTATATGGAAAAAGGCTAGGCTTGTGGGTCTCGGAGCCCTGTTCTCTTACTTGCTTCTTTTTATTCTTTTATTTATTCAAGTCTTTATTGGTACATTATGAATACACATCATCATCACATTCAACATTGAGAGCTTGTACCAAAATATGACATGAATTGATTTTCATTTTTCTCTTCCTCTACCCACCCTGCAAACCCCCACCCTCTATATACATAAGCTTTGTTTCCTTTTTTAAAATTACTATCATATTCTTTTTACTCTTATTATTTACACCTATACTCTCTTTCCTTTTAAATATTTTCT
>PVIR01022173.1:10642-28476 GCA_004026965.1 Petromus typicus
AATCCTCCTGCCTCTGCCTCCCGAGTGCTGGGATTACAGGCGTGAGCCACCACGCCCGGCACTGTGGTATGTGGTACTGGTTGCTGCTGGCTGTGGGTCTCCACACCCAGTATCGTTATGTGGTTACCGGGGAATCGAACCCGGGTCCTTGCGCTTGCAAGACAGGCGCCGGAACCACTGAGCTAACTCCCCGGCCCAATCTTACCATTTTTAATGGCAGAATAATCCTTAATTCTATAAAAGAATCACTCTTACTTGCTTTTTGTGGCTGCCTGTAAACATAAATCTTCACAGATTAAGCCAACCTATAAGTGTAATTTCTTTCAAACTATACAAGAACTGGCTCAATTCCCAGAGCCTTACACCATCCACCAGTCTGTGGATACATACTTGGAAAAAAATTAGCACACTTATTTTATTTTTTAAATTGAGCTTATTGGCACATTTTTGGAATACATGATGAAAACACCCTGAATGTTCTTGACCTCATCTGAATATGCTTATTTTAATTGCTTGAATAACTAACTTTCTTAACAAATGTCTAAGATTCCTTTTATCCACACTGATTTCTGCCACACTGAAGAGCTTGAGAGAGGAGTATTATTGTGGAGAGGAACTTGTAGGACCATTTAATAACCAAACTGTCCTTTATTTGTGTAAATATTGAGAAATCTTGGGTATTTTTGAAAACCAAATAGAAACAACTTCATAAAATAGAATAACAGAAACAGTGGAAAAGAGAAATGATTTGGATATTAAGAGGCAACAAAATTTGAGTATGTATTTTGATAAAGATTAAATGTGATGACAGGTACATTGACATGGCTAGAAAATTAATCAGTTTCCTGCATAACACAGAGTATTTTATTGATAAGTAATATTTCATTAGTCAGAATCTTGGAAATATTTTAGGAAGGATATCCATATAAACAAGAATCTGATATTCATGTTTGTTTAAATTCCATGTGTAAATCCAGTTCTTGGAATTAATAATTTGCTATTGGCATATTATTGAAACAGTGCTTGTTGAACAGCTGATGGAGACAGACAACTTGACTGGGGTCAGTACATATACATGTATATTCATACACACGGTCATCTCCAGTTTAAGAAGGAGAAGTTGAAACTCCGATAGTGACAAATCAGGGTCTTGTGGAGGAGCTGGGTACATTCAGACACTTTTTGACACCGTGCAGAATTCTAGTCACTATCACAGAGAAATTCTTACCAGCTGCCAGAAGAATGAGTTCAGTGCTCAAGTCACAGGTCAAGTGTTATGGAAATAGGAGAGCTGATCATGGCCAAAAGAGAGAGAAAACCCCATAGCTATTATACTAAAAATGTTTGACCGGGTCACCCATATATTTTATTAAGGAGTTCTCATTTTGTTCATTAGGCCATGGGGAGCCATTAACAGATTTTTTTAAAAAGACGTAAAAGGCATGATTCAAGTATGTAGTAGAGAATAACTTTAGCAGCTGTCAGAATCAAATCCTAGAGCAATAGTTTTTCCTACAGTTATTTTCATCACTCCTGAAGCTGTTACATACTGATTGCTTATTAATCATATTACTAGCACTACCACACTGTTCTCATTATTATAAATTTAAGCAAAAAGAGAAATGGAAGAAAGATAAGATAATTAATTCTTAATCTTTAAAATTTTATTTCTTTATTATAATAAAGTATTTTGCAACCAAAAAATTAAAATAGTGATAAATTTTTTCTTCTACACATTATTTATATATATGATATGAATAATGTCATTTGTTTCCTTAAAAAGCCTCAGTCCTGTAATCTTTTGTACTACCACTGTACAATGTACTATTAGAAATTCAGTTCACTGGGCCGGGGATATAGCTCAGTGGTTCCGGCGCCTGTCTTGCAAGCGCAAGGACCCGGGTTCAATTCCCGGTAACCACATAACAATACTGGGTGCGGAGACTCACCCCAGTGGCAACCAATACCACATACCAGTGCCGGGCGTGGTGGCTCACGCCTGTAATCCCAGCACTCGAGAGGCAGAGGCAGGAGGATTGCTGTAATGTGAGTTTGAGGCTGAGCTCAGGGCCAGCCTGAACCACAAAGCAAGACCCTGCCTCAAAAAACCTTAAATTAAAAAAAAAGAAAAAGAAAAGAAATTCAGTTCACTTTGGTGTCTCAACATTATTGCTTGTATAGATGCATAGTTTTTTTTTTCTCATTATTTTTCTCAGTATTCAGGGTATTTTTGCACTAGTAAATCTGTATCTCTAATTGTAGTACTTTATAGTGTCTTTTAGCTGGGGAATTTTTATCATCCCTAATATCAGGCAGCTCTTCAAATTTAATTGGAGATGGTTGATTTTTTCTTTTTAAATTTTCTATCAATCATCCCTGTATTTGCTAACATGGACTGCACAGATCCTTAGTAGATTATTGGATATATTCTAAATTTTCACGTATATAAGTAAAACATTTTAGATTTGTTTGATTGATAGTAGGGGGAAAAATTCAACTACATACATGTGACTAATACATTCTGTTTCTACCACAGAATGTAGTTTATCTGTCCATCAAGGATGTGAGTTGTTCTCTGCCTTTGACTTTTGTTTATCTGATAAGATATGAAGGAATGAACTCACATCCTCCACTCTGGATTTATACCCTCAGTTCTTTTTTTAAATCAGAGGCTTGCTAATTCCCCTCTCTGAGCTCAAATTTCAAATCTTCCTGCCTCAGTCTACCTGAGTGCTGAGGTTATAAGACTGATCATGCTTGACTCTGGTTTGAATTCTTAATGGTATCTTAAATTTACTACTTCACTTTTTGATGCAGATATTGTTTTATCACTATTCTATGTTGACTGAGAGTTTCAAAATAATTATCAAAGTCTAACTGCTTGGTACAATGGAATGTTCAAAGGACGGAAAGTGGTAACTGCATATCGGGGCTCTCTTCCTCCAGACAATCGCTGTCAGTGAGACAGAGGCTGGCATACTGAGGAGTTAATGAATGCATCATCACCAACTCACACGGTGAAAATTACAACTCATTCTTATACAGAACTTACTGTTGTCTGGATACATTAATCCTCACAACAGCCTTATTCAAAAGTGCTATTACTATCTTCCTAGTGTATAAGAATAAATGAATTCATTTTTATTTGATATTCATTCAGTTTGAAGGATAAACCTAAATAGAAGATCTCACATTTCTTTCCATACTCCCAGAGATCAACTTCATAGGTCTTAGGGTGTGTGTGCCACACTTTGGAGAACCCTAGGTTAGACATGTGATAAGGTACAAGGAGAAGATAGAGCGTATGGCAAAGCCAAGAGAAAATAATGGCATCTTGCTCTAGAACTGATTGAATATAAATTTCTGGATTGATCTCCAACATGAGTGTTTCCGTTTTGTTCTTTTCCAAAACCAGTGATTGCATTTTTCATTTCCTAGTTTGCTGGTCAGTGGGTCACTCGGGGAGCGTGTCCCTTCAGTAACCCAGGGCTGCTGAGGACAGCTGCAACTTTGATGTGATGACATGATTTACCTCTGGCTACAGTGGGATGACAGGAGAATAACAGCTGTTCTAATTGTTCTCTCTCTTGTGCAAGTGTCGTCACATGGCCAGTGGCGCTGGGACACGATTTAAATCTACTGACTAGCTTGTGACCACACAGTGCGGCTTCTGCTGGCCCTGGTGCTGTGACTTATGGGTGTTTCCAGCTTGTTATTTCTTTCTAAACTTATTGGTTTTTAAAGTAAATAGAGTTTTAAAATCTTAATAATTTCGTGAATCTTTTATGCATAATTTTTACTTTTTAAATATTTTATAAAGTTTGCGGTAAGTAAATTAGTCTTTTTATTAATAGTTTTCCTCCAGAGCCTTTTCTTATTATGAAATTGAGTTACTTTATATTTTCTTCTTCTTTGAAATGAAGTTTCAGTTCTCAAATTTTAAAATTAACAGTTAACTTAGTAGACTGTTTTAGCAAATAATGCAGACATTTTTCTCTAAATGACTAGCTAGTTGTTCTAGCACTATTTATTACAGAGTCTTATTGATTTCTCAGCCTAAGTATTTTTATTTTGAATTTTATTTTTAGTATTTTCTTACTTCATTGAGTATTTATGTTTTAATACTTTGACTTTATATTTTCACACATTAAAATATTAAAGAGTACACCCTTCCTCATTTTCACCCCAAATTTCTAAGTAACTTAGAATCAACTTGCTATATTCCAAAAATTGTATTTTGATTTTCATTGAAATTGTTTTAGAAAATCACTGTATTGAGAATCAAACATTTTTACAATATCAAGTGCTAAATTACAAGTATATTTTGGGTGAATACTCAAACTTTTAAAATTCCTCAGTAAAATTTCTGATGTTTTATGAGTTTCTTAAAATTTTTACCTTTACCTAGGCACTTTATGTAACTTTTTTTGTATATTCTTTGTATTTAAATGTTTCAAATTTATTTTATAAACAGTAATTGTTGAAACATATATTATGATTTATTTTTTCTTTTCTTCTCTTTTTTTCAGCTTTTTTTTTTTTTTTTTAAGGTTTTTTTGAGACAGGGTCTCGCTTTTGTGGTTCAAGCTGGCCTTGAGCTCAGCTTCAAACTCACAGCACAGCAATCCTCCTGCCTCTGCCTCCCGAGTGTTGGGATTACAGGCGTGAGCCACCGTGCCCCGCACTGTGGTATGTGGTGCTGATTGTCGCCGGGCATGCGTCTCCACACCCAGTATTGTATGTGATTACCGGGGACCTGAGCTCTCGCACTTGCAAGACAGGCGCCGGAACTACTGAGCTATATCCCCGGCCCTTTTTTCAGCTTTTTGAGACAGGGTCTCTCTTTGTCGTTCAGGCTGGCCCTGAACTCACTACGTAGCCTAAGCTAGTTTCAAACACGTGGCAATCATCCTGCTTTTGCTTCCTTAGTGATGGGATTACAGGTGTGAGCCACCATACCTGGTATCAGTGAACTTTTTTATTAAATCCATCAATCGTTATATTGGTTGCCTGGATTTTTTTTTTGATAACTAATTCTATCATTTTAAAAAATAGTAATTTTTGATTCTTGATATGTAGCACTCCAAATTTGTTTTGTTTCAGCAGAAATAGCACTGCTAAAATATTAATGAACTATTTGAGCTATAGCAAGATTATTATATATCAAATTCACAATGGAAAGAAGTTTTGCTTTAATTACCTTAAAAGCTTAGTGTGATAAAAGCACATAGAACAAGGATGCAAATCCAATATCATTAGTTACTTTTTACTAATAAGGGGCCGGGGCTTTAGTTCAGTAGTACTACAGTTATCTTGCAAACACAAGGGCTTGAGTTCTATCCCTGGTACCACCACCAAAACAAACAAACAAACAAAAGAAAAAAAAAAACAAGATAAATACTAAGAAGGAAAGCTTAGTTCTATTTATTTTAATTGTGTATATGAGTACTGACTCCAAAAATCTCACCATTTATACTTATGTTGTTTATAAAGGTCTATATTTCAGAGTATTTTGCTGGTTTATTTCTCTTTTTCATGCTAAAGTCTACTAAGGATATCTCCAGGGAGGAACTCCCCCTTTTAGACCACATGTTAATTAACACAATTTTGACTTGATTTTAGCCAATCATCTTCTCTTATATTGTCAAACTTCTGCTAAGCACATTTTGAGAGTATACATTAATTTTAAACTGAAGATAGAAGGCTCAAAAGTTTGTTCTGGAATATATGTGATCCTAAAAATGTGGTGTTAAAGAAATGTCTGTATATTTTGGATTTCTCCTTTTTCCTCCTTTTTTCTTTGTGAAGTTAGAAATAAAAAGATTCTAATTGAAAATAAACATATTTTGAACTGCAGTAAAATTTTAAATACAATCAACCTGATTAAGTACAGCATTATTGGAGCAAATCATCAGAAATTGGCCAATATGACACTAACAGGAACATTCTTTCTTGTGGTCATGATGATGGCTCATCTGTATCAATACTTTTGAACAAATGAAGAGCTCTATCTATAAGAAATTTTTCTTTGCCTCATTGAATAGTCTTGTTCAATAGCTCAAAAAAAGGAAAAATCCCTTTTAATACTGTTCAGGACAATATTATCATGCAGAGACAATGATAAGATTTCAGAAGACGTGTCTATGATCCACCTTGAAAACTGAAGGTAAAGGAATATTGGGAGAGAGGTGGATGGTATGTCCCCACACATTTCTCATTAGAGTTTTGAGATAGCTTGCAGGCAACAAAAAGCCTTCTTGGATTCTGTAATCTGCAAAGATCAGGTTTCTTTATTTTCTCCTTAGTCCTAGTCAGTTTTCGTACTGAGGCATATTTCAAAACTTTCATGGTAACATTGCTGCATTCATCATGCAAAGCAATTTTCATATACCTTTGCCATAATATCTGTCATCTTAGAATGTGACTCTTTGAGTGTGCGGCAGTCTCATCAGGTATCATGAGGCATGATGTTGGCATTATGGTGGGGCTTTATCTTAAAAAACAGAAGTGATCTCAGGTGGCACTGTGGTAAGGCAGCTTGATTTTGCAAGGAATGGTAGGCATATAGTAAAAACAGATCAACAGGATAAAAGTTCCAATGGAGGGTATATAGTAAGTGTAAAGTAAGTTTAAAAGTAGTATTTATCCTCTTCCACTTTGTCCTTCAACATAATTTAAATGTATATATATATAATATATATATATATATATAAATTGTATATATATTATATATATATATTATTTTGCTCAACTTACCTATCTTATTGAAAACAAATAGAATTTATGGAGTTTAAAGTTTATCTTATGATCAAGATCAACAATAGGTTGGTTGTTAGGCGGACAATTTATAGGGTCTCTTCTTGAAATTCTATTTCAGAATGTGTGTGTAGTCTCAGAGTTTTTGTTTCAAATAATCATACTACTGGTAAAGTTAGTACATGTTAATGCTTGTGATCTGGTAATGTAGCCTATAATATTAAGGAAATAAATCGGTTTATTTCATCCTAATATAAATCTATTTTTTCTATTAAGTGAGCTCACAGTTGAAGAAACAATAGGGACTGCATGTAACCAAGCATGACCATTGTTACCTGTGTGGAGCTGAAATATGAAATATTCTGGTGTCCTAAAAAGAAAGACTATTGTCTTCCATCCCAGTTTATTTCAAGCTGCATGTGATATGGATATTTCATCACAAGGAAAGCAAATGATGATCAAAAGAAGATTTAAAAGAGGACATCCTTGGAAATTTTTGTGAATCAGAGCTTTCTATATGAGAGAATAGTGAATTTTTATCTAGCTATTCAGATTTCTGTTGGATATAATCAAACTTACATTTTAAATAGAAGATAAAAGAATAAAATGGCAAGAAAGTAGATTGGCAATATGTTCACAAATAGATGAAGAGAAGAAACCAGGATTTTAAATGTTAAAGTCATTTACAGTAGTTATCTCTTAGGCATGTATTTGATTCCAAGTTTCTAGGAAATGGAAGGAAGCAGCAAAATCTGATTGCATACATTTTCTCCAATAATTGCTGTGTAAGATTTTGTTTATCCTTTATCTCTAAGATATTTTTCAAGTGTTGTGACATCACAGAGGCCATAAAATATTCAGTGAACAGAGATCTTAATAACCACTCTAAGCACTGTCCTGAAAACTTAGAGTATAGTTTTTTGATCAGCTAAACAATATTTAAATCATTACTGTCTTGAAATCAATATTATATAGTTTGATCATGAAGTTCTCTGATATTCATTGAAAACAATCTACCTTTATTATAGGCCAGTTTTCATAATTTTAAAACACTAGAATCCCTAGTAGCTTCTTTAAATGGACATTTTAACAAGGCCCAAGTAAAACTACTTTGGTTTAGGTGGAAGTGATGGTTTCTGAAGTCTGCCAGTTTGACCTGCCCTTGTTTTCAAAATCTGACGGTTGAACTGTAGAACACAGTAAGGAAATCTCTGGTTGAGAAGAACAGTGTCCTATGTATGTGTCAAACCATATGCTGTAAGGATCACTTGACTTTTCTTGGGCTGTGATAAGATTTGGACAGCTGACTAAGGTTATATTCCTTGACAAAACCCCATACATTTATATAAATCATGAAGACTGGCAACAGCACATTCCAGAACAATTATGAATTGTTTAGACAGTCTCTGGTATATTTTGCTGACTTTTATAAGAATGTGAACTCTGGTTGCTTGGTGATTTAATTTAAAGTGATAATTTATTGGCAAAAATAGATTGGCATAATCCTGTTCTTATGAACTAATTTAAGAACTTGAATTTATTCACTATAATGTTTAAATATCTTTAAACCTATAAAAAGGGAGGCATATAAGAAGAGAAAAGTTGGAAGAGTGAGAAGGAAAATGGAAAATTAATTTGGAGGAATTGGAATTGTTCTAAAGTAAAACTCATTTTTTAAGATGGAAACACTTAATGGAGCTAACAAGATTTTTAGGGAGTGATTTCTTGATTGATCCCAGATTTTGTAGATCTTCATTCCAAATCTCTGTCTGAGGTATTTTTTAAAATCATGGAAATAGAGTTGGTAGCTTAGTAACTAATACTGCTTTGGAGATTAACATTTTTAAGCAGGGCACCTTTCTGTTTACAAGGAATATAGACTCTACCAAAAATGTAGCTTGCAGTACAAAGCAGACATCTTGGCTAGCTAACTTGGATTAATTAAAGATTAAAGGGAATGAAGACATCAAAAGCATTCATAACTATTTCTGTTAGAGTGATGAAAGTATCATTTTGCAGTGTGTGATAAAGCCACGGTAGCAGAATTAACTTTGAAGATTCCTGAGTAACTGTTTTGCACACACTTTTTTCCGAGTCTAGTTTGTCAATTTCTGAATCTCAGAGAGACATAGAAAACTGGTAAGTCACAGAAAATAGGGCACTCAGAGCTTAATCAAGGCTACTGTTTTTAAATTTTTAATTTTGTGAGTAAATATATGTACATTTGCCTTTGAGCATGTACATATGTGTGCATGTGTGTGTATATGTGTATGTGTGTGTCTGTGAATATGTTTAAAAAACTGACTCAGAATTTCTTTCTGCAGTTACCTAAGCTGCCTTTTATCATTCCTCCATGAACGAAGCTGTAATCAAAATGTTGGCCTGAAGTCCTCTTAAGAGTCAACTGAAGGAGGATGCATTTACATGACTGTTGGCAGGATTCATTGAGGGCCTCATCTCTTCAGTAACTATTCACTCAGTGTCCCTCAGTTCTTTTCCATGTGAGCTTCTGCATAGGACAGTAGGGAGCTGAGTGTACTAGCTGGAAGTTATTCTAGTTAAGAGAGATGAAATTCTGTGTTCATAATAGTTTTGTTTCAAATCACATTCACATTAACTGCCTGGACTCCTGGGTATTTGTATCTGCAAATTTGTAACGTTATTGGCTACATTTTGCTTCTGGCATCTGTACAGAGCTGGTTTGTCCACACATTCTTCTTACTCTTGTTATATGTGAATAGCCCAGTTCCCTGTGTTGAGCTGAAGACAATGGAGCACTGTAGCAATTTTCATAGTCTAAGTGTACTTTTCTTCCCAATCTTTCAATCAAGAACAGTTAGAAATTCAAGATTCCACATATTATATATTCTGCTTATTATACTATGCCATAAAACTTAGAATTTTCTTTCTCTGTTACAGACAAATGCAGATTTAAATTTTGTTCCAGGTAATATATATAATAATTCTTTGCTTTGGATCCAATTAGCTTAAAACTCCATGACTTGTGGCAATTGAGAATTATGCACCCGGTCAGCTGGGGTAGCGTGAACTGAGATAGTCTGTACGTCATTTGATGTGGTTCCACTTGACCTGCAAACTGGAAGTGAGCATCAGGTCTACCTATCTCTCATTCTTTCAGGATCAAATGGGACACTCTGTTCTTATGGCAAAGGACAGTCAGATGCCCCATCACACTCAAGAGTCCAGCCATGTGTCCTCTGCTGTCATTCAGTTGGCATGTGCAGGGACAGGAAGGAGAAATATCAGCCTCCTTTTGTGGTTTAAGCTGTAAAGACAGAATGCAAGCAGGGTGAGTAATGGAGTGTTGATTACATTAAGGAATAGTGGATTAAAAAGACAGGAGATTTTGGTTCTTTCACAAGAACAGACAAAGGTAGTTGGTTCAGGACTTTACTGCCGCTCTCTTTGTGAAGTCTTGAAGGTCTGGGAACCTTCTGTTTTCTATCTTGCTGCTCTGCCTGGCTTGGCTTCCATTTCTAAGATTAGGAGTCAATCCTTTTTTTCCTGCAAAGGGCCAGATGACAAATATTTTAGGTTTTTGGGGCCATATGGTCTCTGTTGCAATGTTCAGCTCTGCCAGTGCAACACAAAAGCAGCCATAAACAGTAAGTAAATGAATGAATGTGGTTGGGTTCCAAAACATTTTTATGGATACTGACATTTGAATTTCATATGATTTTCATGTGTAATGAAATATTATTCTTTTCTGAATTTTTTCCAGTATTTAAAAAATGTAAAACGTATTCTTTCTCTGTCAGCTGTATTAAAAACAGTCAGCTGGCTGAATTTGTGCCATGGGCAGTAGTTTCCTGACCTTTGCCAGCATCATCTAAAGGATCAAATGCTTGTTAAATCATCACAGCTACATCAGTTGGGAGGAGGAAAAAAGGATGAAAAAACAAAGGAAAAGGGAATGTGAAGACTGGAATTTCAAGTATGGCTGCCAAGAACTGCCCCTACATATTTCCAGTTATTTCTAATTGGCTGAATTTTGTCACATGGTCACATCTAAGTGCAATGGAGACCGGAAGAGTAAACTTGATTCTGATCAGTAAAAACCCTAAAAACTCAGGGTTTAGGCTGGGGATTTAACTCAGCGACACCTTGCAAGCACAAAGGCTCAAGTTCAATTCCCTATAATGCCAAAAAAAGAAAAAACAACATGCATCTGGGAATTTAGCTTAGTGATACTGTACCTGCCTTGTAAGCACAAAGTTCTGAGTTTGATCCCTAATACTTCAAACAAAACAAAACAAAACAAAAAAAGACATTTTAAAAAGTAAAAAAACAAAAACATACAACAGAAACAACAACAAAACCCAACAAAACAGAAATCAGTCAAGGTTCTATCTTCGTGGAGGAGGCAAGGAAAAAAAAAAGAAAAAGAAAAAGATATAGGTCTTGATGTCTAATATGGAGATTTGGTTGAGGGTACAGAAGCAGGAGAATTTAGTTACTAATTAAATCACAGGATATAATTAATGTGTCACTAAATTATGCTCTTTAAGAGAAAATCTGTTTGGAACCTGTCCTATAAATTTTGTTTTTAGAAAAGACAGTAAGAATGAGAAATGTGAACCTCAAGTTATAAATGTAAATCTTGCAATTAAAGGAAAACTAAAACAAATCATTTAACTCAAGAATAATTTTACTTTCATTCAGATTCTGTAGGTAAATTCTTATGCCACATTTGTAAATAGACTGAAATTCTAATGCAGTGAAAAAATCATTTTAATTAGCAGATTTAATCACGTTTTTCACTGTCTACATTTACCAAAGCCATATTCTTAAACTTTGACCCCAATTTCAATTTGTGTGGATGCCAATGTTTATAACACATGTGTCAGATAACTGTGGTAGATTACAAGACATGGCTCAAAAAGGAATTAGTAATTATTCATGAAGCATTTCAATCATCAGTCACTTCAAATGTGACTAAAGTAAGAATGGAATTACTATTTGAAAACACAAGCAAATCAATTAACATATCACTCTTCTAGCTCTAAATCATGTTATTTCATAGCGCTGAACATATTTCAGTGCAACATCACGAGAGGAGACACAGCAGAAGTATCCGGTGTCCTGCATCCCACTGCTTCAGCCCAGCATCCTCTGAGATATGGTTGAAGTGGACAGAGGATACACAGTCAGCATCCTGCTCCGTCTGGCTGCCCACCACGTGTCACTCCATTTTTCTGCCTCCGTGCTTCCTGCAAATCTGTAGACCTCTGCTCCATGCAGGTTCAGTGCAATGGCATTGTCGATCCTTGGACAAATGAACGAGAATGAGCAGAAACCAAGGGATAAATGTCCCACACTCCCAGACCTTGAACAAAGCATCCTGGGGTGGGAGGAACTTTTACTCGCAGAGGCCTAGGAAATTAAACTGCTGCTATTGACGATGTCTTTTGATGTCACATTTCTTTCCACATACTTTATCTCATTCTTCACACTCAATCTTGTCATAAAGATTTTTTGAAGTGTTTTGAGACAGAGTCTTGCTTTGTAATTCAAGCTGGTTCTGCATTTACTATGTAGACCAGGCTGGCCTTGAACTCTTGGCAATCCTCCTGCCTCTGTCTCCTGAATGCTGGGATTTCAGGTGTGCACCACCACACCCGGCACTGTGGAAAAATTTCTCTTAGGATCCTTTCTCCCTTCCTGGTGTCCTTTTTTCTTGCTTTCCCTTCTTTGCCTTCTTCAATAGAAGCTTCATATACCAGCCCTTACCTAAGCCTCCTCTGACTCTTCAGTGTTCATTCAGTGGATCTAGATGTGCACTCTTCCTGGTTTATCACAGGAGTCAGTGCCTGTGTGAATTCAGTTACAGAGTACCTCCTGTGCAATTTCTATTGCTGAGAGACACCAAGCCAGAGTCACAGAGTAGATGTGGGATCCAGTCTGGTGTGTAGAATATTATTATTATTTTCCAGTACTATGATATGTAGATTCAAAAAACTCTTCACTGTAGTGGCTGGTAATTGATTAAACATACTCTTAGGCTTTTCTTCAATGCTGTATATTTTTAATAAATCTTAGTTCTTTAAAGCATTCAAGATTGACCTGGTTGCTGTAAATTTTCTTTTTAAATTGAGAATCAATAAAAATACTAAGTTGGTTAATAAGAAGTATGATATAAATTACAGAACCCAAGTTTGATCAGTCACTGAAATGGGTCTCAGATATCTCAACTGGTTGTTAAACATGCAAGAGAATGATGCATGTTCAGTGTTCAGCAGAGCACGATACCGCATGCAAGAGTCAAATAAATGTCACACATCTTCTTCACTCCACATTGCGAGATTACTGTTCATGCTTCAGGACATAAATGGAAATGAAAAGACAGAAAAGATATGGAAAGACAGAAACATAGGGAATTCTGGGTGAGAGAAGTACTCTCTTGTGCATTTATTTTTAAATCAAGGAGTGAAAACATCAACTAGAGTGTCTCTGTGGGTCCCCTGATGGCTCTTCCACTGTCAAATGAATCTGTGAATTGAATAGCTAGCATTTTCAGATTATCACGGGGATGGATATCATCAGTGGACTAAAGAAATGGAAATGGCATTTTTAGCAACCTACAGTATTTGCTAATATGCTGAAATGAAAGTAGATTTTTTTCTTTTAGAGTTTCTAAGGAAAATTTTTAATTATTTCTTCTATTTTAATGTATCATCTAATGAACAAAAAGATAATCATTGTGTGGGCTTACTGTGGACCCGAAGTTATAGGAACTAAAGGAAAAACACTTGGTTTCTGATAAAGACATTGTGAAGATCAAGTATCCTAAAATGAGCTTTCTTCTCTCTCTCAATCTCTCTCTCTCTCTCTTGTTTTACTATAGTGATGATAATTTGTGGTTTATTTTTAATTAGTGCAGATTTTATAATTCAATAATTATGAGAATTAAATCATCTAAGGATACAAATCTTAGCCCATAAATCATTCTTTTTATTTTTAATTATTTTATTAATACATATTTACAGTACATAATGTTTACATCCCTTATGTACAAATATCAGCAAAAAAGAAATATAAAAGAGAAACTGAAGGTAATAATTTATTGGTTAAGAAAATTGAAAATAGTCTTCAAAATGGAAAGCAACAAAGAAACAATTATTTTCAATTTTATAAATTTCTCATCCTGCTGACATCAATACTGACATCTAATGGGCTTTCTGTGTGCTATGTGATGGCTAGTTTGTAGGGTAACTCTCCTACCAGGCATGTTATTTAAAGCCTTTTCTGTCACTCTCTGCATCCACAACTGGCACAGTTTATGAAGTCAGAGCACTGTGGATTTCCCTTGGGAATGAGACACCCTATGTTTGTGGAAGGTAGAGAGTAAAATATTTTCTGAATCAACATAGCTGAATTTCCCTCCATATAATAAATTTTTATTTCTAAGGTACTTCCAATGAAGGTTATCAGTTTAACACACATAAATGTTTTTTAAAGGTACTGAATATTTGTATTTATCCATAACATTATGTACACGATTTTTTTCTGTATAATTAAAGTTCAAACTTCTTTATTTTCTGAAGTGTGTGAGCATCAAAATTTATCATGGCTTCATGTCTTCACACTGTAAATATTTACTCATTATTTTGAATGAAGAACTCTGATTCTTTTAGTAAGGAAAATGCAGTTTCAAGGTCTATAGGAAAACACTAGGTCTCTTTCATCGTGTTTGTACAAAGGGCGAGAGGGAGGAGACTCAGTTTGGTCCTAGAGCATCAACAATGCTCTGCCCAGTTCTCATAGTAGTCAAATGACAGTTTCTTTTCTTAAGGTCAGAGTTATTTACTTTTTAAGTAATTCCATGTGTGGAACATCAGCTTTCTAGTTCACATGGGGCTAAATCAGACCCAGTCCAATCCCCCTGTTAGTCTTTTCTAAATCACAAAAGAAATCTCTCAGGGAATAAAGTCAGTCAGGGCTTCCTTGGTACACATATAAAGTCTTGGCATGAATTGGGTGCTCAGAAAATAGCTGCTCTACCAATGCAACATGTCCCAGGAGCTTGGATCTTATGCTCTCTTTGGCTAAGTTCAGAGTTAATTTTTCTTGTAATGGAAAATTCATCTGAAATATTTGTTTAATTGAGTACATTTTCTAGGCATTAATATGCCTTTGTAAACAAATCCATCACTAGAACCTTTCCAAATTAATCAAACCTTTCTCATAAATAATCCTTGAAGTTCATATGGGCTTAATAAATAATGGAAAAATTCACTTTAAGTGTTGCCAAAATCCAAATATTGGCAAAATGTCGTGCAATTTTTGATCAACACAAAACCATCTAGATATAGCCACATGTTACAAACTAAAATCATGATATAAATGCACAATCCCTATATTTAGAAATTATGTCTATTATTTATAAGTAGTCTCTTCATAGTTTGTTTACATATCACAAACATTTTTCTGTGAAATATGATTTATATATCCTGAAATTTTTTTCTCTCATGAACAGTAGCCATAAAATACTTGTTTGTAGTATATCTTATTCTTTGTACTTTTAAAAAACTTTTCCAGTGTCAATCTGTGTAATGTGATAATGTAACTTACCATAAGGATTTCATAAAATGTCTTCAGTTCTTTCAGGAGACTCATGTAGACTTGTAAAATAAGTATTTATTGAAAGTACTATCCTCTATGTAGGGCTGATTAATTAGAACAAAAGAAAGAGAAAAAGGGAATCAATGTATTGCCTAAGGAGCTGGAATTTAGTGAAATTAGTACTTTTCCAAAACTAATGAATGCATTGTTTTATTTTTAAAAAAATTATAAAACTCTGAATTTTTGTGTTACCCAGAAACAAAATTCAGAGTGGAAACGTATTTCCTAGTAAGTATATAAAAATCTCTCTTTATCAAGGGATTTTTTAACATGTAAAAGTGTTTCTAATAATTATAAAATTTCATAAAGAACATCTAAAGCTCTAGTTATTTAACACAGCTCTAATTTCAACCAAATTTTATTTTGAAAAACAAATTTTAGTAATTAATTCATTTTGTCATGTAGCTTTCTTATATAAAGCTGTCAAAACCATATATATTATTACAAAACAGATATTTAAAAATTCAGCTACTTCTGCTGTCTAGTTATTTAAATTGTCCACTTCTCTGTATTATAGTTTATCCTAAAAAAATCACCTATAGCTCCAATTTTGTACAAATTTTTAAACGAATAGGAATTTTAAAAATGCTTGACATTACCAAATTAAACAGATCACTTTGGAATAACCATAGATATTAGAGACAAATTATAGTCATACAACTCTGCAAATTGCATGCATTATTTTGAATTACAGTAATAAACACTGTAAGCATGAATAAAAGTTAGTTTTATGCAGCATGATGTTTTATAAGATAAAATGAATAACAATATAGATTTAGAAAAATTCAATTTGCTTTCATATTAGATTCTTCTTCAAATTATCTTGAATTTATGATTCAGTTTTCATAGTTTTTATAGTGTTATAAATAAAAATATTCATATAGGACTTATTGTATGATTTTAAATGGACAGAAGCTTCCCCACTAAAGTCTGAAGTCAGATACTGGCAGAAATCCCATTTGGACATAATGACTTGTGGAAAATTTCTTGCCAAAGTTCACATACTCACAATACGTGTAATTTGGACTCTGTGCCACTTAGTATCACTAAGTCACTGTTATGAGGAAAAAGAAAGAAAGAGTCTTCTGAGGTCTTTGTGCTGCTCTTCCTGGAGTACTGAGTGAGGAAGCAGTGCATCAGGAAGGAACTGCAGAGAGGATATTCCATGATAAATGTAGCATCTTCCTCAGGTGGTGAGCATAAACATCTATCTAAAGTTGTCCTGACACACGTTTAGAGATTTGAAGACTATTTTCTCAGCTATACTAAGGTTTTGTATAGCTGAAGATATAGGTTCACTATACTAAATTTCTAATAGTTTCTTCTGTTTAGTAAGGTATTTTGCTCTCTCTGAGCCCTGAGGAATGCTGGGGACATGACAGGACTGAGGCTGCTGGGTCTCTTGAACAGCAATGTAAAAAAGTAGATTCACTGCTTAAAGGTTGAAATTTGAAATTTGAGGGCTGGGGATTTAGCTCAGTGGTTCTGGCGCCTGTCTTGCAAGCTCAAGGACCCGGGTTCGATCCCCGGTAACCACATACCATACTAGGCGTGGAGACTCAACCCAGCAGCAATCAGTACCACATACTACAGTGCTGGGCGTGGTGGCTCATGCCTGTCATCCCAGCACTCGGGAAGCAGAGGCAGGAGGATTGCTGTGATGTGAGTTTGAGGCTGAGCTCAGGGCCAGCCTGAACTACAAAGTGAGACACTGTCTCAAAAAAACCTTAAAAAAAAAAGAAATTTGAAATTTGAAAGAAGGTTTCATCCTTTTTACTAGACTGAAGGTTCTCTGTGTGACAGACAAAAGGGACCCATGGTGTGTGTTCACTTAGGTCCCCTTAGCCTGAGGCTTGCACAGTATTTCCTGGCTGTTCTTTTTCCCGGTACCTTACATAGTTGCTGTGCACTGTGTCTTAGTCCTAGAGTTCAGTATATTACATTTGTTTACGTGGTCTTCTGTGCTTTCAAATACCAAGAGCTCCATTCTGCACTACTCTCTACCTGGGACACAGCAATAGTAAGAACTTACAATGAAATGTCTTTTCGGGGGGCGGAGAAAAATATCTTGTCTTTTTGGCCTTTTTAAAAAATCTTTATTGGTACATTAAATATACACATCATGATTGCACTCCATAATGGAGATTTGTACCAGTATAAGACACAACTTAATTCTCATTTTTCCCCATAGCCCTACCCACCCTACCACCCCCCCATACACATAAAATTTGTTTCTTTACTTTTTTGTTACAATCTCAACATTGTCCCCTTTCACCTTATTTTACATTGAGCATTTTCTATTTCACAATATATAACATACAATGCTAGGACTCATTTATATCTTCATTTTCTCATACCAGAGAAAAGATGCGATATGTACCTATCTGTGACCTATTTATTTCACTTATGAGGATATCCTCAAGGTATGTCCATTT
>PVIR01022174.1:0-28558 GCA_004026965.1 Petromus typicus
AGAAAGGAGGACCCTTTCTCCTCCTCCGTTTCCTTCATCGTGTTGACCAGCCATGGGTATCTGCTGGCCAAATCAGATCTGCTGTATTGGACATTGATAGCCGAATAATGGACCAAAAGAGCTGGGTCATTGATAACATTGGGAAGTCTTCTGGGGTGCCACCCTCCCCATTATTCTTTTAAATGTATGAGAGGAGTAAAGTTCTTGCCTGTTTAAACTGTGGTTATTTTCAGCAGGTCCTATTATCCTGCTATAAAAGGAGAGAGGCTGTTTTTTTTCTCCTTCAGTCTTTACCAGTGTAGGTGTGTGTGATAAACAATTAAAACATGCTCAACACGTACAGTGAATCTTTAACTTTATTAGAGTGAAAGACTCTTGAAAAATACTTCCTCTTGCTATAATAATATACATTTATTCTATTGTTCTTGTCATTTTGAAGTGGTTCTAGAAGTCCTCTTTGTAAGCATGGAAGAAGCATGATTGAAAACTTGGTGAATGCTGCTATTACTTCTGCTTAAGGGAAGAAGAAGCTCACAAAGCTGATGCACCAGATCCAGTGTTGAGCGTCTTCTGGCTCTTCTCGTGAGTCACATGGACCAGGAAACCTTTCTAAAAAATTTTTAAATCTTTATGGGTACATTATGAATACACATCATCATTGCATTCAACATTGAGAGTTTGTACCAGAATATGACATGACTTGATTCTCATTTTTTCCCATTCCCCCACCCACCCTGTAACCCCTCCCTCTATATACATAAGCTTTGTTTCCTTTTTTATTATTACTATCACATTCTTTTCCCCCTCATTATTTAAAAATTTTCTATTTCACAATATCAACTATATATACTAGAACTCATTTACATCTTCATTTTCTCATACCAGAGAAAATATTTGATATTTACACATGTGTGAATTATTTATTTTACTTATGAGGATGTCCTGACAGTACACTCATTTAAGTATGAATGACTCAATCGTATCATTTTTAATGGCAGAATAATACTCCATTCTATAAAAGAACCACATCTTCTTTATCCAGTCTCCTGTTGATGGTTACCTCAGTTAATTTTTAAAAAATAATAAATTGAGTGTATTGGTACATTTTAGGAATACATTATGACCCCATTCCTCATTGGCAATTTGTACCTGTCTGTGCATAATATATTTGATTCTTATATTTCCCCCCTTTTTATTCTACCTTCCCTTCAACGCCCACTCCTATATATGTAAACTTTGTTTCCATTTTTTCCTTTTTACCATCAAATTTCTTCTTTCCCTTCTTTGCTTCCCCATGATGGCACCCAGGTATCATTCTCTTTTAACATTTTTTTCCCTATTTCTCAATACCTCTCATACATTTTGGACCTAATTTACATCGTCAGTTTCTCATAGTAGAGAAATATTACGATATTTACACATGTATGCTCTGTTTATTTCACATATGAGATAGTAAGGAATGCATTCAGTCATTCAGTTGATATAAAGTTGGCCAAGTACTGCGGCATCACATCATGTCAGTAAATACTAAATTTTAATATCCTGTAGATAACATTTATGTTCACTCTTCAAGTGAATTAAAAATCAGTAACAAAAGCTAATGAAACCTTTTATATGTCTACAAGTTATTTTAACAAAATGCTTCTAATTTCATGAAGTTTATATGTCTTCGATTCTATCTGTAATTTTGAATTTCCTTAGTAAGTGAGAGATCTGAAGCACATATAGCACAATGTGAAAAATGGAAAAGTTGGGTGGTGACTCCATGGATATTTGTTTTATTAGATTCACTGTTTTCTACTTCAAATATTTTAATTGAATGAGGTAAGTGACTTAGAACTTTGCACATACACATTTCTATGTAATCTGGAAAGATAAAATAGAGGAGATTTTCTTTATGGAGGAGCCCAGAGAATTTACCACCCCCTGCACCTGTCTGAAGGAGCTGGAAAACCAGGAAAACCTTAGAATCCTTTTCACCACTCACCAGGTTTTTAGGTCTCTACTGATGAGAGCTTGTATGACTACAAGTAGAGTTTGTGCTCTGAAGTTTTCTACTCTGCTGGGAAATCTGTATAGCTTGTAAAATCAGCAACAATGAAGGAACAAACAATATTTTTTGAAACACTTTTAGTGATAAAGTAAATCCGGTGTACCCAAAATTAACCAGTAAAGATTTTGCTGCACTGCTTGAAATTGAGTCAAATCTCTCTAAAATAGAAGTGTACAGTATAGGTATTTATCAATTATTATGCTTCATAAAACTTAATGAATCCTACTGATGATTGAGAATCAATGTTTTAGTTGTTAATGTCAATTACTATTGCTGTATGTATTACTGTAATTAATAATAATACTTTACATTTAATTTTACTTTATAAGATTAGGGTATAAAATGTAGATCTTGCATTGACTGCATTTATACCTGACAAAGCCACAGATTATAAGTGCCCATTAAAAATAGGTCTTTTATGCTACTATACTTCATCATAATTTCTCTTTATTGAAAGTATGTTCTTACTTGCTCAAGCATTTATAGAAATGAATTTGATTACCTATTTTATAATGTTAAATATAGTAAAGTTCTCTAACGATTCACAAGAATTATAAATAAATATCCTTAGCCTTAATGGCTAATATTTATTAGGAAACGATTGACAAAAATGCAGTAGTTTAAGTATTATGAACCCAGTTATACTGTAAAGGCAAAACAACCATGCATTTCACAGAGCAGCAAAGCAGGGAGACCTAAAATTAGTGTTTGTTTCTGTTTATTTTTGTTTTTCTATTAGCCTTGCAAGTGATTTCAATGTAAATTCTTTGTTTTTTTGTTTTTGTTTTTTGTTTTGTTTTGGTTTTTTTTGAGACAAGGTCTTGCTTTATGGTTCAGGCTGGCCCTGAGCTCAGCCTCAAACTCACATCACAGCAATCCTCCTGCCTCTGCCTCCCGAGTGCTGGGATTACAGGCGTGAGTCACCACGCCCGACATTGTTGTATGTGGTTATGTTGTATGTTATATGGGGTTGATCTTGGGACCTTGAGCTTGCAAGGCAGGCACTGGAACCACTGAGCTAAATCCTTTGCCCTGTTTAAAGTCTTAATACTGCCTTGGATACTGTGAAAGTAACTAGGTAGAATTGTTAGTTGTTTTAACTGTTTTTACTAGAGCCTAAGCCAAACGCTCTAGTGATAAGAGACACACTGAATTTTTTTATAATTTTTTAGTTGCATTCTGTGAGTCATGTGGTCTGCAGTTCCTTCCAGGAACTTCCATCCAGCTTCATTGAATCTAATCCTGATGCTGCCTTAGTGGTGGCCTTTCCACCCATTAGCCTTGGGCCTAGGCCAGACATTTTCCATTGCTAATCTCAGGGGCCCTTCATGATTCCTGTCTGATCCCCTTGCCTTAAGACCGGCTCCTTTGATGAGACTGCTCTTTTTCTCAGAACCTTCGTTAGGAGGGGCTGCTTTTCTCATGACCTCTCACTGAGTTTGAGGAGGAGGTGTTGACAAACCTTTTCCGAAGCCCGGATCTAGACTCTCGGCAGCTGTCATGCTGACTGCCTGCTCCCAAGAGCTGCTGCTGCTCAGCTTCCTTAGCTATTTAATCCAGTAGAGGTAGGAAGGGGAACAGGAAATGCAGGGTGTTATTAGTGTTCCCCAGGATGGCCAGGATGCTAAGTGGAAGCAGTGAAGAAGTTTGAGCTGCTCATTTTCTTTGACTGCTCTACTATTTCTACAAAATAATTTTGTTTTCCTTAGTGTTTGGAATAGCATTCACAACATGAATATATAATACATTTTTTAATTAAACTTGTTATTTGGGGTTCCTACATTGGTTTGTATTTCTTTGGGTGCTGGTCTTCGTTTCTCAGGTTGCAAACTCACAAGTGAAGAAAGATAAGTTGATTCCTCAGAAGGAAAACAAAAACAGACATAGCTCTCGGTACAGTTATGTAACAGGAGGTAGTAACTCAAAGCATTTAACATTGACTCTGGAATTTGCTTCTTGAATGCTGATCCAAGCACCACAGCTTTATCTGTACAACCTTTGGCTAATTACTTAACACATATGAGTCAGGTTCCCCCTTCATAAAAAGGAGGATAATAATATTTACTTCATCACCTGTGTAAACATCAAATGAAGTAAGCCTTGTAAAATGCTTACCGCAGGGTCTAACACAGAGATGCTCAATAAATGTTAGCGTTTTGTTACAGGTTGAGCAACATCTGAAATCTCAAATCTGAAACTTTTCAAGTTCCAACATGATGCCGTGAGTGGCAGAGTCCACACTTGACCTCGTGTCACAGGTTGTAGTCCAAACACAAGTATAACCAGAAACTTTGTATAAAATTACCTCAGGCTTCAGTAGATACGAATCGTAAATGAAGTCCGTGTTTATTTGGGGGTCTCATCCTCTCGATACCTCCGTAAGTGGATGCAGAGATTCCAGAATCCAGACAAAACCAAATCGGTTCCAAAGCATTTCAGATTGGGGATACTGAACCTGTATTGTGATGGCCATTTTAATAAATCTTTTACGAGATATTGTCACTAATTAGTTACAAAGAACAGTGGGAGAAAAGTTAATGATGCAGTTAAGACAGACTAGAAAACCAAGCATGGCATGTGCTTCTGTTACTATGCCTTGTTTCCAAGACTTAAGACTAGCTAAACATAGAATTAATTATGCAAGAGAATTAATATTAGAGGGAAAGAAAAGTCTGTTGTATTTCAATTATTAGTGATGTCTACATTAGCTTAAAATAGCTAGTTAGTATAATTTTAAAGGGGAAAAAACAGGCTTTTGTTTCTCACAAGACAAACAAAAATGAAAGTTAGACCATCATATGTCAACACAAACTAGATCTGTGAGGCAGCTCTATTTTTACCTGGATCGTAACTTAGATGAATGAGTCTCTTTTCCAGATGAAGGAACACCTGACAGCTTCTCTCTAGCAGAACTAGTTTGATATAAATAATTAACAGTGTTTTTACTGAGAAATCCAGCTTGAAAGTATCAGCATAGTTAGAAATAAAGCAAAGACTTAATGAGCACATTTTTAATATTAAAATCTATCTCATCACTTTGTAATGGAAGAATAGCTGTGTGTTTTAAGATGTCTGGGGGGGGGGGCGGGTCCCGAGGGGAGGATCAGAAAGAGAACTAGAAGGCTAGCTTTCTTCCTCAGCTTGATGCTCTGCCTGCCTGAAGGACTTGAAGAGCGACTCTCTTGAGAGGTTTTCTTTTCTTTTTATTTCGAACTTACTACTATCTAATCCAGACTGAGGCTGATGTATCCAGCAAACAAGCATTAGAGGAGTTTCTCGTTTAATTTCTGAAGCGGAAATTAGTTGAAGTCAAGAAATAGTAATGTTCAATATAAAGGAAGGTAAATCAACTGAAGTAAGTTCTTTTAAAGATAATTCAGAAAATAGATACAGGATCAATTTTACAATAGAATATTATAATATTCTCATACTGAGATACTTGCGATTTGCAAAAGGAAAGGCTGTTCTATTCTGCTTTTCTGGATGAAACAAATGTCTTCCTGAGATCGTGAAACGACAGTTCCTCTGAGGTGTGCAGCTTTGACTTGTGAGTAGTTGTTTTTATGTCAGTAGAGATAGTAAAGAAGGGAAGTTACGCAGCCTGTTTTGGGCATCCGAATATTAAAATGTAATTTTAGTTTCATTGCTATTGTTAATGCTCTCTTGACCTTGAGAATAGGTGTATGTATGCGTACTAACAGTTTTATTATAAGTGGATATAATTTTGTGATCATTTTGCCTAATTATATCATTTTATATAGAAAGAAAATAAGGTTGAGTGACTTGTGTAGAGCAACTTAACATACTGTTTACTCATTCATATGATTTCTAGTGGAATTAAGACTGAGAAAAATTTTTAGGATCATCTTTTTTTTTTAGCTTGGTTTTTCATCTTCTGAACATTTGAGATACATTTGAAAATATTATTAGTAATAATTGATTTTGTCCTAATTCTTTTATGTAGCATTCTTTAATTGAATATGTAGACAGCTTGTATTTCTAACTTGTTTGAAAACTTGAAATCATAGTTTATCTCAGTAATGAAAAGTTGACTTGAAAGAAGGAAGGATATGCCAAGTGTGATGTCATGTGAGAAAGGGCTGAAATAAATATAAAAAATGGGCCGGTTGATACAGTTAAAAATCATGTAATAAGTTACTGGAAACTTTTAAAAGACGGATATGATTTTAATAAAAATTTTAAATTGTAATATTTTTGCTTCTAGACTATAAAAGGATAAATGCATTTCAAATAAAATTTTAATTTTAGTACCCAGGGTTTTGGATAATCACCTTGAAATATTGTACAAAATAAAAGAAAGGATTTGTTCACTGTTAATTGTCTCTAAGGAAATTACAAATCAGCGTGTGTATTTATAAAAAATTTGTATGACACATAGGTCTACATCACTGACATGTTTGATTTTCTATGCTGAACAAGAGGAAGAGGTGGGTAAACTTACTATTTAAGAAATAAAATCCTCATACAACCCCTGTGGAGATCAGTTTGGAGATTCCTCAAACAGCTAGGATTGGAGGTCCCATTTGACCCGGCCATCGCCCTGCTAGGTATATACACAAAAGAATTAAAAGACTCATATCACAGTGACATTTGTGCACCCATGTTTATAGCAGCCCAATTTGTGATTGCTACATCTTGGAAACAACCCAAGTGTCCATCAACTGGAGACTGGATAAAAAAGCTGTGGTTCTTCTACAGGATGGAGTATTACTCTGCCATAAAAATGATAAGTTTGAATCATTTCTACTTAAATGGACATACTTTGAGGATATCCTCATAAGTGAAATAAATAGGTCACAGATAGGTACATATTGCATCTTTTCTCTGGTATGAGAAAATAAAGATGTAAATGAGTCCTAGAATTGTATGTTATATATTGTGAAATAAAAAATGCTCAAAGTAAAATAGGATGAAGGGGGAAAATAATGAGATTATAACAAAAAAGTAAGGAAACAAATTTTATGTATATGGGGGGTGGTAGGGTGGGTAAGGCTATGGGAAAAAATGAGAATTAAGTTGTGTCTTATACTGGTACAAATCCCCATTATGAAGTGCAATCATGATGCGTGTATGTAATGTACCAATAAAGATTAAAAAAAAAGAAAATAGGATGTTTGGTTGGTTTGAGAAAACACTACAGGTGACAAGTAGTAAGAAATTTTATAAATCAATTAGAAAACCCATGGCGACAAAAAGATGAGTGAAGTATAAAAAAATTAAAGAAGTGGAAATCTAAACAAATAAAATTAATACACTAGTGGTAATCAGGGAAACATGTAACTTAAGAGTGAGAATACCACTTCGTATATCCAACCTACAAAGATGTAAATGTTCTGACAATGTCATGCACTAGACAAGATTTCATGGGAACTCTGTATAGTGTATGACTTGGAACAAATTCTTGGAAAAGTGTTCGGTCATATTTAAAGAAGCTGGAAATACATGTACAAGTACACTTACAAGGTGGTTGCTCTTATTTCTAAATCTTCTGCAAATATACCCAGGAAGTTATGTACAAATATACTCCGTGTAGCATTATTAATAGAAAAGATGGCAACAAACTTTATAGTAGGTGAACAGGACAGAAATAGCTAGGGACTAACAGTAATAACCTGGGTG
The DNA here is from genome assembly GCA_004026965.1 of Petromus typicus. Classification (NCBI taxonomy): domain Eukaryota; kingdom Metazoa; phylum Chordata; class Mammalia; order Rodentia; family Petromuridae; genus Petromus; species Petromus typicus. Next base: position 7,694 of record PVIR01022174.1, read on the forward strand.
TACTTATGTGGATTGACAAGGATGGATTCCCAAGAAGAATATGAATTCTATACCTGTGTAGTAATATGGCATAATTTGTGCATGAGTAAAATTTTATTTATATGTGTTGATTATAGAAAACTATACAGTTGTGATTATTAAAGACCATTGGATGATCAAAATAGAAGAGAACTACTAGAAATATTCACAGTAAAAATTTTGGAACTGATGGACATAAACAAAGAGAACAATAAGTAAAAAAATTAAAAATCCTTTTCTAGAAGGAGGAATAGAAACCATTTGAGTGACCATAGGACTGTGCATATGTACATTTGGGAAGAGATCCTGTTCTCCACCAATGGAACTGTAAACTTAATCTGGTCTGGCCTCAGTTTCCTTATTTACAAAGTAAAGTAGTTATATTAGCATATCTTCAGTATTTTTCCAAAACTGGAAAAACTCTGTAATTCTTACAGCTGTGAGACATTGGGCCAATTTTGTAAATAAGCTTGGCTTTAGTTACCTCATCTGTAAAATGGGGGCTCATAGTAACACCTACTTTATTGGGTGCACGGATACGTGTCTGAAACAGTTCACAAAGGGTATTTAGCGCTGTGCCTAGCAGGTATTATCACTTAATACGAATAGCTGGTAAAGCCATGACTATGAAACTGAAAGTCGTGAAACATGAGCTCTGGGATGTACTGTTCATAAAGAATCATCACTTTAGTTTCCCTTTTTGGTGTCTCCAGTATATTCTGATGAGCTTTGTATATTTGTTATTTTCAGTTATTCTGTGCGTGACTTGTTTTTCCATGTATTGATCAGAAAGTAGACTTTGTTGATTGAAATTTACTCTATCAATTCTGCTTGGGATTATGCTGAAATACTTAAACACACACAGACACATACATGTGCATTTAAGGAAGCCCAATATCTCCTGGCTGACCCTGACTTAATTTTTAGATGTCATTCAGTAAAATATAGATTTCTTAAATGAGATTTGACAATGTGCATAATTTAATTGTACAGAGACAAACTCCACTGTGACTGTCTCCTTGGCAAAATGAAGTCTCATTAAACCGTGTTTCAATACATGCTCTGGGTTGTGGGGGGAGATAAGGGGGTACAATGTGTAGCACACTGTATCTACTTTATGGCTACTGATTTTAAACAAATTTCAGATTACCCTTATTGTCTAATCATATGTTTGGGAGGATGGGCTATTTAGGAGATGTTAGCTTTCCAGATGCTTGAACAATGGGCTGTAAGTGCTGTATTCAGAAGCCAGCCCCCCAAATGCAGCAGATTAGCTGTTTCTAATCTTTGAATTCAGGAAAAGTGTTAGAAAAAGGAACACTTGCAGAGCTGTGGAATCTCTATTACCTCATTAAAATGTATTTATAAATGAAGGAGACAGAGGAGCAAATGTCTGCACAAAACGTCGCTACTTCATTAATATTTTCTTATTACAAAAGCGCTTTCTCTCAAATCTGTCAGCCTAGAGGAAATAGTGAATGGGTTGTCTTTTCATTTTTGTGCTTTGTTTATTTCCCCTGATATGCAAATTTAAGTTTAAAAGAAAGATTTTGGCAGTGAATATGAACTTAGAGAAATGAAAAAGAGATCAACACGTGACTAGGAACAACATCTAGTCCACAGTCGGCATAAAGCTAGGATTCGAGCAGGGTAGTTGTTGGAACTGGAACAAGGTCCTATTTTTCCTAAAGGTAAGGTCTCCGTTTCAGTGCAGAGAAGTGTTAGGGTGGGTATCATGCTTATGAGTAATTCCTTGAAAGGTTTTTTTTCATATGAAGAGTAACTAGAAACAAACATGAAGCGTATTTCCATCCAAATTAGAAATTTTGTTTACAACACTCATTATTTGAAAAGCATATCATAAAAGTAGTTTAAAAAAGTAAAAATTAGAAATCTTCTCTGTGAAGTCATATAAGACAGTTTGTTTTAGATCCTTTAAGAAGGATCTAGTGCTCAAATACTTAAAAGATTTAACAGATTTGTTAAAAGGTGGATCTTACTCTAGTATTTATTTCTATGAAATAAACTCCCCTAAAATTTAGTGATGTTAAGCAAGACTGTTAGATGCACAGCTTTTGTGGGTTAGAAATTAGGGCATGGAAAACACAGCTTTAGTCTTTATTCCTTGATGTCTGGGGGTCTCAGGAGTGGAATTGCTAGGGTTTGGAATCACAGAAGGCCTTTACATTTGTATGTCTGGACTGTGGAGAGTTGTGATTGCAGTCTGGGCTTGATGGGACCATTGACTCTACAGCTTGTGGGTATGTATTTGTCCACACTGTGTGGGTTTCTTACAGAATGGTGTCTAGTTTCCAAGACAGCCTCTGAAGAGCTTGCTTCCCAGCTGGAAGACGTTTGAGACATGTAGGGGATCACTTCATTTTCTCTTAAGAACTAGCTAAGGCAATTATGTACCATTATTTCCACTGCATTTCTCTTGGTTGTGACAGTTACAAGCTGGTCCAGGTTTCAGAGAAAAGGGGTATGGACTTTAATGCTCAGTGGGAATGTGTAAAACACTCTACTCATTTTTAAAACTTCCACCACTTCAAGTTGTTTATAACTAATTTAGCATGCATCTGACTGGTTTTAACCCAGTACAACTTATGTGATAAAGCTATATACCTATGCATATGTGTATGTTTGAAGGATCTCAAGATTGATATTATTCTTTTATCTGTTGAATTTCCTTATGAGTATGTGAATTCAGAGAGAGAGGATCTTTTTCTTCCACAAAGATGCACGAGTCAACATGGGCTTGTGTTAATCAGAGAGGATATACTATATAAATATGATCCATCATTATTATTAGATAAGAATTTATGAGACAGAAGGGGAAAATTAAAGAATAGAAGAACGACTAAGTATGGAGGGGAAATAATATGAAAAAAAGCAAGGAAAAGGAGGTGAAGAAATGAGCTTGCGAGATATTGAAGAATAGAGAGATCAGACAGGAAGCGGTGCTACAGCAGGTCAGAAGTAATTACACACCAAACCAGTGGGAACACTGCCATTTTGAAGTCTGAAATCTAACTTTTTCTCCAGAAACAAGGCCATCATTCTATTGATTAATATTTTAATAATTCCATTCTGGATTGAGAAACCAGAAGGGTTACTGTATCTGGAAGTTGTTTTATGATGGTTCAACTGTATTCCAAGATGTTGCTTCTCAATCATTAATGTGTGAATCACTATGGAATCATTAAAATGTGCTTTGCATTTATTGGACCTGGGTAATAGCCTTCTAACATTTCCGGTGATGTCACTGTGGTTTGACCTTGAGCCATACCTGCAGTACCACGTGGTTGTCCAGGAAGGGTGAAGATGCAAAAAATGGCTGCCCTCAGAAGACTGGCCCCAGGGAAGAGGACCCAGGAAGGTGTCCTCTGGATTCAACATACTGAGTACGTGTCTGAGTCTTTGTCCTTCTACTGTCAAATATAATTCCCACTTGCCTCAGCATTTGCCTTTGCAGAGAATGGACAATAATACATATATTACTGGACTGTAAGGGTTGCTGTGAATTACCATTTGTTGCAAACTAGGTCTTAATGAAAGTTTGATGACTGTTTTTAATCCTCTGTCTCTAGGAGGACCTAGAATTATGTTCTCAAGAAACTTTGGTTTTACAGAACAAAAGCAAGTACAGGTGTTAAATTTTGTTAAATAAAACTTGTAAAGGTATTGGAAAGAAAAGACTCACCTTCATTTTTGGTGGAGGGGAAAGAGGTGGATGACATTAAGATTTTATTTCATAATTTAGCTATAAATCAGTGTAATCTGTCAGATAATACAGCATTGACAAAATATTGTTGGTCATATTTGGAAAGATGAACAGTGTTGTAGTCTTTGAAATTCTAGTTTCTATAACGTAACTAAATAAGTAAATAAATCCATGCCACTGTCTAGACTCTTTTAGTAACTACCTCCCTGGGGATTAGGTCCATATCCTGGTATCAGTTCACTATAACTAGTCCTCGCGAATGTAACACCTAGCTGCTTCTCATCCTGTGCACTGCTCTGTGTGTTTCTTTTACTAGTGTCAGCCTCTTTTGCCTCAGGGGAGTGACCTCCTGAAAACACACCACCATGCCAGTGCATGCATGTATACCCACATTGACAGACAAGACCTTTTGCTTGACTGGTGGCTCCTTTTCATTCCTTGTCAAAAGTCAACTCACAAGTCCCTTTTTTAGACCTTGTGTGTGTGTACCACTGCTTCTTTCCATTCCTGCCACTATGGGTATGGATGTCCTAGTAAAAAGGCAAGCTTTTCATACATTATTTTTCTCTTTAGCCTGTGTTAATTCTTTATCCTGATCTCAAAATACCTATTGTACCTCTTGGTACATATGAAAACCTCCCTTTTGAATCCCAGAAAAGACCACATATCTTTGAATTCCACATTAAGAAAAAGTGGTACCACATGACATTTTGATCCCCAAATCTAATTCTAAGATACCTGATTAAGATTTACAGCACAAATACCCCAGTACTTCTGTGGAATGCAATGCCACTCAGAAAGATGTCCTGTGAAGGAGATAATTCTGTTTTTCAGTAGGTTCTGCTTGGAGGTCTGGTGACTGCTGGGCAGTTGGACTCCATGTGTTGTCACCCTCATTGACCAATTCTGGAAAATCTGTCAATACAGGCTCCATAATTCTCATAATATGTATTTATAAATATATATACTCACATCAAGAGCAAAATGTCCTTCGCCATTGACCTAGGGATTCCCTTTGGCTGACTGCACTATCTATCCCCAAGTTGCTATACTTGACTGGCAACCAGTAAATAATATACTTGGTAGGACATCTAGTAAAATAATTATATTAGTATATAAAATGCATTTCGTGTGTATTGATGTCAAAAAGCTTTTTTGTTTTTCAAGATTTTTGACAGATCATTTGTTACACAGATTTAATAGCACAGTTAACATTTTTTTCTCTGAATATTTGTATGAGCCCAAATTTCAGAAACTGATACTGATATAAATTGATTCCTGCAGATAGATTTTAATTTATAGGGAGCTAAAGGGACACGGGGCACTGCTGGAGCGAAATAATGGTAGCCAGGGCTGTGAAGAGGGAGGAGAGGTAAAAATCAATCTTGTTTTTTAAATCACTGTTTGTTCAAATAGTTCCTACCTTTAATTTTCATAAATGGAAAATTGTGAGAACTTGTTTTGGAAACTTGGACAAAACATTGAGCTTAGTCAGCTACCACTAAGTTTGATCCATGTAGACTTTGGCAGAAGGTCACAAGTGTGACAGAGGCTATTTCTCTTAAATGAAGAATGAAATAGTAGAACATTTGGGTCTTATTATTTCCACTTATGAACTTCCCAAATATAAAATTTGTTGTACACTCATCGTGGCTGATAACTCACTTGAAATGCACATAAACTGATTTAAATCTGCAAGGGCCTCAAGCACTGCATTCCAATCGTGCACGTTCTGACAGTACTGAATGCGTGCAGTGTGTGTCTGGAGACCGTGTCAGTTTACAGGGAACCGGGGGAGTTGCTCGGGCTGTGCCTTCGAATTCTCTGCTGACCATTCTAAGAGCCAAAACCCACAATGGAAAATACACACAGTCTCGCTATTTCCAATTAGGCCTCGGCTCCTGTTTTTTTCAACTTCAGCAGGTGGCTATTCATCATGAAGATGAAAAATGTTTATTAATGTGAATGCGATATTTTGGAATCTTTGCAACTGGGAATCAAAGATTAAAAACCTTTTTTTCCTTTTTTACAAACAACTTGTAATTATCTCATCCTAATATTTCTGTCCTCTGACCTGTTACTTAAGAGCTTTACAAAAGTGGACTTGACCTTCTTCCCTTTTGTGTCAGCGGCTGGGTTAAGTAATGAGGACAGCGCCTATTGAAGAGTGTTTTGTATTTGATCCAATTTACTGTGTGTTATAAAGGAGGTGGTAATGTGGTACTTATTCAGTGATTTTGCTGTTTAGAACGGTCTGTCTGATGAGGTTTAGAACCCACAATATTTCAAAATCATAAGCCTTGTTTATGTTTAGTCATCAGATCTGTACTTTAATATGTCTGCGTTTGGGTGGTTTCTTTTTTTTTTTTTTTTTTTTTACATTATTTTGTGAACACACAGACTTTGTAAATGACAAGCATTGCAAATACAGCTTGTGAATTCACTTGTGATTACTTAGCATGTTCAAAATGGAATATTTTATAATGTTCTTTGTTTACAGAGTGGCAAGTAATCATTGAAATGCAAACCACATACACATAATGGAAAATTGTGGAATTTCCCAATAATGTTGTCATTGACAGTATCAAAATGGAGAGCCAAAACAGAAGGTAATGATTAGGGAGAGACTGTGGTGCCGGAGCTAGGCTTAGTTGATTCACATAATTTATATCAGTCTTTCTATCATGGGTTAGCAAAATTCAATAACTTGTCTATGCTCATCGACCTGTAAATATTGGAATTGAGTCTTGCTTAATTCAAAATGTGATTTCTATAGGTGCTGGCACTAGTGCCATTCTTAAATAAATCAATCATTTGTATAGTTTACTTTAGGCTTAACTTTCACATTTTCTTCGAGGTTTTTAAAAACAGTGTTGTCATTCTTCACAGGAATGTCTAGCTATTCTTTAGTCACATGGCCCTTTATGAACCTCATTGGGCTGAATGAAGAACTGCAGGCATACTTTCTTAGTAGGAAGAATCAATAGAGAATGAGCATTTTTCATCCTCAGTGTTAGTGGGATATTCCCTAAGACAGAATAGTTTCCAGATATGCATGAACAAAACCCAGGCTTCTGTACTTAGAGCAACATTTTAAAAAAAATGTTGATGAAGACCTAGATACTATGTACCTGAAGCAAAGGGCAGCACATGAACCAGCTGAAAACCTGGTGATTGCTTTCTCCCTTTGGAAGCTTCGGCTCTCTCAGCATGAAACTGTATTTATAAACAGTGCTTTTCTCTTACAGGAGGTTCATCATGAGGTCATATTTTTGACTGCCCAGATTGAAGCACTAAAATAATTATTGTTCTGTTAACATGCTAGGCCAATGGCAAAGCCATTTTGGATTTGAGTTTATTTGCTTAGTTAGAAAGACATAAAGTAAATATTGATCCTAGGAAATAGATACAAAAGGCAAAAGGATGATTGTATATGCACATAGGATTAGATGCAGATGCAGACCGATTCTGGGAAAAAGAAAGCCTTGAAAGGATTCTGTAAAAGCCGTACCTCTGTCATTTGTTTTGGAGTACCTAAACTTGATCTGTGACTGGTTGTTTTCTATAGTTTGTGTGTAATGAATACTTGCAGTCTGATGACTGGGTGTTATTTATTCAAATGATTGTAGAAGAAAAACATATTGTTTACTATAGTGACCCAGGTGGTCAAAAACATTGAAGATGTAGGCAGTACATTAATCATAAATTTAAGGAGAAAAACTTTAAATTAGAACAAATTGGCCCGCAGAGTTAGTTGTAATCCCGGTTGCTGTGCTGAGTTACTGATTACAGGTATCACGGTTTCTGTGAGAGGATGGATGATTGCACCAGACTGGTGGTCGCTGTGGGTGATAAAGCAAAGTGTTTAAAAGCTTATTCTGACTGTGAAGTCTGGCTGTTTGAGGAGGTTGTGTGTGGGTGTGTGTGTGCAGTCACACACACTCTCAGCTGTTCACCAACAGGCCTTCCATGTGGAGGATGCTATTGTGTAATCCAGTGAGGCCTAGCGCAGCTATGTTGCAATTGGAACATCAGCATTACTTTAACAATGGTCTATTGTGATATTTTGCCCATCCATAATTTTTAAAATAGGAGTGAATATATTCACAAATTAGTTTGTGAACCCTTTTTCCATTGTGTTGCTTTATGAGTCCTAAATGTTTCTACAAATGCTGTTATGTGGCTTTTAAAAGTCTTTGTTCAGTTCTGGAATTCAGTGTGGCAAGACAGAGTAAAGAGAAGGAGAACTGAACTTGAACACCCTGTCCAAACTAAAAAGTCATTATGTCATTCTGATGGAGAAAACTGGGGCTGTTTTAGTAGGATTTATCTAAACTTCTTATACCTGGCGGCTGCAGCAAATATATTGGCAGTTGATCTGTGGCTACTTGATGCCTGATTTATGTCCAGGGTACTGTGTATTTTACTTCTGCTTCTTCTTATTCTCCTTTCTTTCTCCAGCTTTTCCTTCTGATCACCTGTAAATATCTATCTCTACCTTTCTTCTCCGTCTTTACAGTCTTCTATAGAGCAGACAAGAGCAGAATCTTGTATTTTATCATCACAATTGCTGATCCTACATATTTATATTTACATTTAACTTCTTTGTAGAACTAAATAAGGCACTGGACATTTGTAATTGTACTATGTAGGAATTTTAAAGTCCATATGGTCAAGGTTGAGTTTGTCTTTCCTTCAATCAGTCTTTGCTAATGATTTCCAAAGTGTGAGCTAGACAGATGGATCTTCTTCATTCCCCCCCAGCCCCATATCTCATCAAATACAGTGAGCTGGTTGCTAAGTCCTAACCTGGCTGCACCTTTTCTACCTGTTTTGTTTAGTGTCTCAGTTCAAGCTGTGATCTGGACATTTGAAAGTAGATGCCATTACATGTGAACTGTTATACCTAATTCCCATCTTTTACTGATGATTTTCACTGTATATTTCAACCAGATAGACTTTTATCACTTCAACTTTCCTGTTGGGAATTACTCTAAGCTTCCCTGTATAGGACTATCTTAACATGCTCTATGAAGACATTCAATATCTATGCCTCATTTGCTTTATTCTCCTCATTATCCAAATCCTCAAGAGAGGCTAAGTTCCCAGTTGTATTTATTCCCTTACTGTTCAAAGGAAACATGTACGACTTGCATGGATCAATTCCAATTTCACATGATATTGTTGTTTTCAGTGGGACCCTTTGCACTTCTTCTCTTGCCAGTTGACTTGCACTAACTCATCCTTAAGATTCCTGTTCTGGCACAGAGTGAATTGCTATTATATAACTGAGTAACCTAGGTCTCACTTATGCACTGGGACCGTCTTAGAGCACTTGGTACACACCTTCAAACAACAGCATTTCATGGATTGTACTGTAATTACAGAACTGTATGGCTTCTCTCCATAGGCTGTGAGCTGTGGAAGGGTAGAGACAAAGCTAATGCATTTTTTCTCCTTGTAGCATGCTGCCCAGTGCCTAAATGTAGTAAATATTCATTGAGTCAGGCCACTGGAAATGTTAGCCTAAAGGCCTTGCCCTCGATCATCTTTATCTACAGATTATAGGGGAACTTATAATCTAGCACCATTGTGTTAAGGATGCTCATACCTGAGCTTCTCATAGTGGAGTCCGAAGAACTATGGTATATCTAGTACTGCCTTTGTGGAAAGACTCTAATGTTAGAAAAGATCAGCGTTCCCTATGAACCAAGGTCTTGTGAAGTTCGTTGTGATAGTTTACCTTGCATTATACCTTGAGTGCAAGAATTAGAAATTCTGGGCTCCTTGCAAAGATTGAGGCTAAAGCATGTTTTTCATACTTCAGGTGTGGATCAATAGATTTTTTAAAAGTTGTAGTTAGTTATATTTAATTTTTAATTGGAAATAATTTTAAAGTTACAGAAAACTTGCCAACAATAAAAACAATGTATGACCATTCCTCTAGCTTTTATCCAGATTCATTTACACATTTTACCTCATTCACTTTACTGTTTAGTGCCATGTACTTCTTTCTCATGGTTTTCCTCTTGAGACATCTGAGGATATTCTGTGGCCCTTCCCATTTACTTTAATGTGTATTTCTTAAGAATCAGGTTTATATGCTACCAGAGTGAAATACCATTGTCAATAAATTTATCATTTATATGTTAGCTTCAGTGATTAAGCCAATAACCTCTTTTTTCTTTTCTTTTTTATTTGGTACTGGGGCTCAAACTCAGGACTTCACACTTGCCGGGAAGGTGCTGTGCCACTGAGTTAAATCCTTGGCCAGTAATTTCTTTTAGAGCTTTGTTTCCCTTGCCTATAAGATCCGGCCTAGGATAAGTTACAGCGTTGGTCATTATGCAGTCATCTTCCCCACTCTCCTTTGATGCAGATACTCCCACAGCCTTTCTTTGCACTTCTTGCACTTCAAATTTGAGGAAGAAAGCATGCCCATTTCCAATAGAGCATTTTTAAATTTTGGGATTTGTTGAGTTTGTAGAGTTTACTGAATAATTTCTTGAGCTTTAATAAGTTATTGGATTTTATGTGGTTTAAATGTAGTTATCTCCCAGAGCCTCATGAGCTTAAGAGGAGGGATTTCCAAAAGTGAGTAGATTAGGGGGTTTATAATTGACTTGCCGTTAGCAGGTAGGGTTTTGTCAGAGCAGGCCGGTTATGGGGGTGGGGCCTGCAAGAGTAAGTCTCCTTGGGGGATCTGCTCTTTACTCTGCTGCTGGTGCCATGAGGCGAGCACCTTTTCCTCAGGTGGGCTCCACTGCCATGCTGACTCTTCTCTGGAGTTGATCTACTGTGGACTGAAGTATGAGACAGAATGAACCTGTCCTCCTCTAAGCATAGCAAGAAAGGGACCAAGACGATAAGTAAAGACCACATTAAAGTTATCACTTCATTTTCTTTGACTGAATTGATCTTATTACACTTCACAGAGGAAATAGATTCTTCCAAAGGTGTGCATACCAAAGGACTTCCAGAAGAAATAAGACTGTTAGAAATTTCCACTGATGCTAACACTGGACAAAATAATTGTAATAGAGAGTAGATGAAAATCGTAAGTGTCAACAAGACTAAATGCTTCTTGAGATCTCCATTTTGACCAATTGCTTGATACTCAGTGTTTGAGTACAAGTTTTGATTTTTATTCTTGAGAAAAATGTGCTGTTTTGACTACAGGTACTTATAAGTTAATTCCTTGAAGAACAAAAGCCTGAAGGTATTAAACCAGTACATGAATATTTAATAGAAAGCAAATATTTAGACTGGTTAAAGAAGAAAGTCAATTGACAGGGAATTATATAAGCGGTTATGGGCATTTATCCCCACTATCGAAGACGATTGTGTGGTATGGTGTTTCTGTTTGTTGGTGTTTGTCATCTGTTGTGCCATCTCAGCTAAACTCGTGAATTGAGAAGCAGCCTGGGCTTATTTCCACAACATTCAGACCTCACTGTGCATTTACACTTGCTTACAATATGCTTCTCTTTTCTTTCCAAGCATGGTCATCCTTCATTTTCACACCATAGGGTGCTGAGTCCGGCCAGCAGACACAGTGCATTCAGGCTGTCATTGTCAGGGGAGTGCAAGGGACACTGTCGAATGCCATTTTGTAAAACTTTAATTTGTTTTTCTCTCTTCATTGTTTATGATAACCTCCTAGAAACTTGAAAATAGCATTTTCTTTCCTGCTGTTTTTGTCATTTGTGTTTGGAAGACAGACTTTTTTTTTTTCATTGAAAAGATGGTTGCCTTTAACTGAGAAGGAGAGACAAACAAAGCGATACACTTTTAGCTTCCTCTGTAATTACGATGCATTTTTCTTTTTTCATCGTTGGTGTTTCGAGTAGGATTTATGAGCATTATGGATGCAATGTCTGGCAGAGAGGCAGGGTAAGGAAGGTGTGGGAGCAGAGACTCGGGTGTCTCACTGTGTGGCTTCTAGTGCTGGCCTGGAAGTTTCCAAACCCAGTGATGGTGGACAAGCTAGTCCATCTTTGTGTTGTGTCTGATCTCCTCCTCCAAAGGGGGATTGTACAAGCACTACTAACAAAGTTACCATGGAGCTTTATTGGATAATACTTGTAGAACAATTAAAGACAATAACTATGATGTAGTAAATGGTGTGTGTTTCTTAAGTAAAAATAAATCTCCTCTTCTTTCTAGTCTTACTGACCACATCCTCTTTCCTCAGAGGATGACTTGGTGGAACCCAAATATCCTTGGTGTTTAGAACCCTCTTTACAGAGCTAGGAGATTCTTTACTGAAGAAATGTAGATCTTTCTTGAAATAACACTTTTTTAAAATATATGTTTTTCCACTCATTCTTTGGCTAGGTTGAGGGAAAGCACTTTTTTTTTTTTTTTTCAGTTTTTTTGAGACAGGGTCTCACTTTGTGGTTCAGGCTGGCCCTGAGCTCAGCCTCAAACTCACATCATAGCAATCCTCCTGCCTCTGCCTCCTGAGTGCTGGGATTACAGGCGTGAGCCACCATGCCCAGCACTGTGGTATGTGGTACTGGTTGCTGCTGGGCGTGAGTCTCCACACCCAGTATTGTATGTGGTTACCATGGATCAAACCCAGGTCCTTGCGCTTGCAAGACAGGCCCTGGAACCACTGAGCTAACTCCCCGGCCCCTGGAAAACATTATTAAAAGGCAAAATATGTTTACCTGTTCCCAGAGCTCTATTCCCTCATACCACATTGGCATGTGATTTGGTAGAGAAGCCTACTTTCTATTTCCTATGTAGCACTTTTATTTTATTTCAAATTTTTACAGATGTCAGATATTTTAGATAACCCTTTCATATGAAAGAAAGCATGTGTTCAAAGATGACCTTCTTTGCACTTCTTTGCCTTTAAAAACTGTTAAGTTTGCATAAAAAACTAGAGTATATAAATATATTTATAAAATAACTTGTAATCTGTCAGGCCTTCGTATGTCTTTTTAAAATCTAAATGTGGCAAAATGATCCATTTTGTAAGGTAGTAAGTAGGTCACTCCTGATTTGTTCTGTATTGAGGGCAGCAGCAGAGAAAAGTGATCTCTTGGACTTCTGGGAATGTGGGAGTATTTCAGCGTGGAGACCATGTTTAGCAATCGTAGAGTTACACAGAATAGATTATTTACATTATTCAGGACACCATACCCTTTGTACAATCCACTGAAATATAAAACTGCCAGCAAAGCTAAAGAAGCCTAGATCAGCAGCTTCATGGAGGAGACAGCAGGGTAAATGTAGACTTGTGATGACTATAAGTGGTCTGCCTGAACATGCATTTCCATGGAAAGCAGAACACCACCCTTAAAGATAGATGACAGTTCAAAGAAGTTCATTATCTTGGATTTTGTGATGAGAATTTAAAAAATCAATCATTTTGAGATTATTTTATTGTGTTCCTGAACAAGAGATTATTGTTTTAAACATGGTATGTAAATGGTATACCAGTAGTTTTAAGTAACTACAACATGTATTTTTAAAAACAGTGAAAGTCAACTCCTGACCACGCTGTTTTTGTCATTCCTGAGTGGATGGCCCATGGTATCAGGCAGAGCTAGCAGTGTAGGACAGGTAATTTTCACTTTGTACTGATTTCCGTAAACAACTGACCAAAGCTTCTGAGAGTTTTGATTGGCTATATTCTGTTTATTAAAATGTTTTCCTTCCTTAGACCTACACTAAAGGTAGAAACAATTTCTTTAGTGAAGAAATGAGTATTAATATGCAGAGAAGGAGAACCACACTTAAAGCGGTAGACATAGACATAGGTGTTCTTGTAATTTCTGTAGTTTATTGGAGAAGAAAAAGTGAGCTGGAGTTGGGCTTTGTGAGAAGCACTGCTGGAAGTGTTTGGTGAGCTATAAGTCCCCTTAAAGACTCTGCAGTGATTACATCTTAGTGGTCCCGCAGGAGGAACACTGACATAGTGAGCTGTGTTTCTCCATCTGGGCAGGGTTGAAATTACAAGATGTGCTATGTCGGATCCTTAGTGAAGGCTCCATTTTGCCGTTCCATAAATTGCTCCAGGTTCTCTTAACAGCTAGGTTGTTATCAATAAATGTCTCCCTCATCTTCTCTCTTTTCTTTCATGTTTGAACTGAGTTTGGGCCAAGGACATGTCCTTGAATTTTGCCTCTCATTGTTATGTTTAATATCTTGAGCTGAACAGTTTTCCTCCACAGACATTTTAAAACTGAATTTCTGGAATGGAAGATTGAGAATATGTTGGGAAGATACAAACCATCAGGCTCCATATGGCATTCATGTTAACTATGGAGCATTAGAGAGTTTGAAATCAATAACTCATTATCACATGTTTGATTTACCTTAAATGCTTTAGATTATTCTTGTGGTAGTTCTACTATAGGCAGATTAATGTAGAATGAAGTCCAATGAAATAATTTTTCTTTAATGATTAGAAAGTCATTTAGTGCACTTTTTAGAGTTTAGTTTGAAGTTGAGAAAACTCTCAAGCTGAGTTTGAAGTAACCAGGAAACTTGGAATTACAATTGGTTTTAATGGCACATGTTAGAAAACCCAATTTTAAGTATCAACACAGAACATTTTGTACTGTTATGTGTGTTAACGATGTGTTCTTCTTTCTTGTTTTAGCTGATGTTTATTTAAATATCCAGCCATCTTTACACTATTTGTATAGTCACACAATTCAGGGTGGCTCTTGCCTGTATTTTGCTTAAAGTTTAGATACAGAAATAATTAAATGGCATGAAAGATAATTAGCTTAGTTTTGAATGCTTTGGAATCAGTGACAGAAAAGAACAGATTCGAGGTGTTTGTGGCGAGTGGGTATAAAGCTGTATTTGTGTCAGTGCCAGCAGTAGAGGTCGCAGGGAGTCGCTGAGACAGCACATTCAGCCAGCCCAGGACCCACGCCTAAGTTAAGTGGAAGGGCTTTTCAGTATCACTCTGAGAAAATGCACTGAACTCAGGTGTCCTGACTGTGCTAGGAGCACATACAGACCTAAGAGGCGAGCTATTCAGAACTGCCAGGGCCCAAATGGGGCAGGGGAAAGCTCACTTCCTTTGTACACAGCCCGAGCTGAGCATGCATAAGAAACTGAGCCTGTCAGAACCGAACTGGGGCGCCACTAGCAAGGAGACGTTGATCGTCAGCCAACACTGCTCTCCTCCTGCCTCAGGAGGTTCTTAAGTGCTTTTTGTTAGACTCCCAGGCGCAAAGCTTGGCTAGACGAAGATGCAGTAATTTGCCACACCTGGCACACCGTGACAGCGTTATTGGCATGCCTGCACCTGACTGCTCCTGGCAGTGATTAATTATGTAGTTGGACCACACAATACAGTCAAGCGAGGTCATGAGCAAAGTGCTGTTCTACTTGTGGTTCCTCCCTCCTCCTCTGATACTTTAACTCCCAAGAGAAGCTGCAAGGGGATTTAGTGAGTAAATACAAAAAAAAAAAAAAAAAAAAAAAAAAAGATTGGAGAGAAGTCTGCATATATCCATTCATTAATTCAGTCTCTCATTCAACAAATATATTTTGAATACTTTAGTGTATAATTACTCAAAGTGAATGAATATTCATTCCTCTTTGAAATTCTAATTCAGTTTCGTTAATGAAGAGCCTGTGTTTGCCAGAGGTGCGGAGATAGCAGTGGTGAATTCATTTGAGTCCCATACTTGTTCCCTTGTTTAGAGGGTACTTCAGGTTTTTGCAAAGTCCTGGCTAGAATCTGAGATGGGCTGGTCTGAGGGAGAAATGTGAGGTGGATACAGGGCGTGAACATGTCATTTATGGTGAGCCTGAGGACTCAGAAGGTCAGTAGGAGTGTGCTGTCATCAGTGACAGTCATCACAATATCTGTCAGATATTTTTCTTGTGCTGGGCTATGTTGTGGTAAGCAGGCTTCTTTCATTACCTTCTTATAGGCTTTGGTGGAAATAGATGCCCTCTGAATCATCTCTGTCCTGGAGACCTTACAGCTTCCACCTTACCTTGGCTTAGGACTGTCCCCAAACAAATCATTTTGGGACATTTGCTCACCCAAAGCAGTACCAGAATTCTCCCCTAGCCTAGGTCTTCTAGGATCCCAGCCCAGAGTCATATTTTCCTTATTATATTTTTGGGTTTTCAGCCTCTGACAGGCAAGATATTTTCTCCTTTTGTATATAAAACCTATATGCAACTATACCAGCATCAGACATATATTTTGAGTTATAAATGGTACGTAAGTCAATTTTGTGATTTCAAGAATTTAATACTTTGAATATAGGCTTCTCCAAATACAGGTGTTTTCTTTGGCAAATAAAGGCATGCTTTTTCATAGACTACTTAGGTTTTTAGAGTATTTTTATAGGTCCTGCCATCTGTGTTTTCATTTTATCTTTAATAGGTAAGTCTCACAAGAAATAGAGCTGAGCATATTCCTCTGAGGGTGGAGTTCACATGGCTAACATAATGTTTGGAGGTTTTGTATTCAGGCTGATTATTTTAAGGACTGCTCTTTTTAATGTTAGGAATATATTCAGGTAAAGATATATTGGATAATTACCTATATGTTATATGTATCCAGTTGGTTGGCCTTAGATCTTTTTTTCATGCATGTAATTACAATATTCAGGGGTAGGAGATAGTACAGAGAAAGTTTTATAACTTCACATATTTTCTCTTCATTACATATTACAAAAGTAGTATAGAAGTAGAACCAAGGTACTGACATGGATAAGATGCATTTTTCCTTGAGTTTCCTTGTATTACATGATTTTTTTGGGGGGTGTATTTACTTATGTAAAATAACATGGGACGTATAACACATCTATGTGTTTTTCTTGTACAAAGACTGTGCTGATGTGTTGTCCAGTTTTAGTCCATGTGCTGTAGAATGAGGGCGGGCTTTGGCTTTTATTCATCATTTCCTGCTTCATCATTCAGCGATGAGCACTGTTGACTTGGAATTTAATGCTTTGCTGTGGCGTCTCGAAATTCTTGATTTTGTACTCGTGCTTGTCTTCTACATTTGACGCTGGTTTGGATCATGGTTCCTGTCTCCAGACTGGAGCCTCATTGTAAGCTGCTGCTCTGTTCAGATGGGCCCTTGGCTGCGTCCTCCGTGTCTCCTAGAACAGCAAGTCCTACTTACCTTCTTCCTCTGAGTTTTTACTTAACAACTACTGCTGTTCGCAGTGTGTCGCGGGGAGCACTGGGGTCCCCTCATCAGGGCATCGGTAACAGCTGTCTCCATCCAGGAGAGCTTCAGTGGAAGCGTCTCCCCCACCGTGATGCAGACCCTCACACAGGACTCCGACTGCTCCTTAGCGCCCCCTCTCTGCTTCTGGCCTCTGCCTGAAGGTTGGGCAGTAAGCAGTAAGTGAGGCAGATCCTTAAGTCACCGTCCCCTGTTGGCGCTCAGAGCTCTATCCTGGTGGCTCTGGGAGGCAGAACTAATGGGTTGAGTGAGAACTTCATGAGGGCATTTTGTGGTACGAGTGGAATCCCGGAGTGTCCGCTCTCACCCTGGGGTATGGCCATGCCCAAGAATTGTGGTGCGAAGTAGTGCGAGGCCACCACTGGGGAGAAGCTGTAAAAGCTCAGGAAGGGCTTGTTATTTCAGCCCCTTCAACGGTGTTTCCCCCTGTTGTTTGAACAGAAGGCCCTGAAAATTGTGTAGGACTTTCTGATAGGCGTGGTGTTATCTTCAGAAATCATTTACTATACACAGTTCCCACTTGTTTTCATTGCATCATCCTATATTTGCTTCAAATCTGAGTGACATAATAAGAAGACATTTAGTGAGAGACTGTGTGCGGACTAGAGCAGCACAAAACCCATAATGATATAAATATGTGGTGGAAAATTACAATAAAACCCTTGCATCTTCCACTTTAATTTTGCCTCAAGGAAATGGCAGAATGCCCAGCTGGCAATAACCAGTTCCAAATGAGCTGCCAAAACTGCTAGGTGCTGAAATATACAGCCTGTTGTTCTTCCTTGTTTGGGTGCCTGATATAGGTTTTGGGGTTGGAGTTTCAAAGCCAGAGCAGGTGCCTACCACCTGGAAGCATTTTCCCGAGTACTATGCTGATATCAACACAGTAAGTTCTAGGGAAGAGTGTTTTTAAATTACACTGAAACTGCTTTACACGTGTGTAGAGGTCTATTGAAATAAAATCATGAAATAGGCCTAACGTGTTTTCATCTGGAACTCAAAAGGGTATGATTTGTGTCTTGGAACAATGAAAGATTCCTGTAACAAGGAATGTGATGATGGAAAACATTTAGATGACATTAAAATATATGAAAAGATGGAAGTGTAGATTGAAGTACTAGCATAATAGGATTAGATTACTTCTTCATAGAACCCTACCAATAGAGGTTCTGGAGTAAGTATAGTTTTTATGACACATTTCAGTCTGGTAGGCCCAGGGAAATCTTTTGTACTTTAGAGAAAGTATGCTTATTTCCATGCTGGGAAATACATTTCTCCATCTCATTATTTCAGGATGCTTATAGGCTGTGCTCTGTCTCCAGGGAAGGTTTTTCTTTTCCTTCATCTAGAGCAGTTTCCCATCAGTAGCTCTGAAGAGAGTATATTACATTTGGGAATCAGTGAACTTAAGTGGCTGCTAGGATCTGTTTGTTGTTGTTGCTGATGGGAGGTTTGTCTGACTAATCTGAACCACCCCCCCATTGCTCCTCTGAGCTACTGCTTCATTTGTCATCTGGCATGATTGTCATTTGTTCTGCCCAATGTGCTGGCTGTTTTCTGATTCAAACTACAGAATCCAGACTGGATCCACTCTGCATGATTCCTCTTTCCACAACTGCAAGGTCAGCTGAAGAGAGTTCCTTGAAATCTGTGATTAATGAGAAGGTACTTTCATCATGAGTTTCATATCCCACTCTTGAAAAAATAAACTGAGTTGATTGTTATCCTTTCTCTGTGTTCACTTTTGCAAAGTTACTAATGCCAGTTCTGCAGGAAAGACAAGCAGGCCCAGCCAAGGCCCCGGAAAGTCTGCAAACTGGGACATTCATGTCAGAATCATCCTGACTGTTGTCTGTGACAGGCTTCGTAGTGTCTCAGTGGACACTAAGTGCTGGGTGTCCCCTGGGCTGCTGAGGGCTTCCCTTGGGCCTCTCCTTGCTGGATGTTTATAGACCAGGTGGTGTGTCTTTGCTCAGCCCCTCTATGTTGATGGATGATTTCTCAGTGGCCAACAGTAGTTCTAAATCCATTCATTCTCCAAGAATTACTTCATTTAATTTTTTTTCCTTTTTTCTAGCCTATTCCCATGGTAGATTTCATCCTAATTTTTAAGTTTTTCTGCTTTCCTTTCTATTGCATATTTCCCTCCATTGGTTATTAACAGGTAGTTACATCACCTTCTGGTGATTCACACTTCCCACTAATACTGAGAAGTGCTTATATGCCAAGGAGTGGAGACCATGCTCCAGAGGTGGCTTGCCAGGGGTGGGTCCTGGCTTCATGCTCACCAGCTCACCAGCATGGTGACCTAGGACAAGTGACTCAACTGCTCCTTGCTGCTCTCTCCATATCCACAAATGGGATGATAGTACAGTTCCTGCCATGTGGAGGTACTGTGAAGATTAAAGGGCTTATTGTACCTCCTACATTTAGAACGAGATCTGGTACCTAGTAAGTGCTGAATGAACAGGAGCCATTAATATTTCCCAAGTTGGTTTAATTCTTGTGTATATTTATGTATCTATTGAGTCTTCTATTAGTATTCTGTTATTTGTGGGGGTGCAACTATTCATATTCCTTGGAATACATTTAGAAAATGCTGCTCTTTAAGATAAACTTAGTGTTATAATTTTTTTTTTAAAGTAGACAACTTGACACAGAAGATAAGAGAAATAGAATGTCTGCTACAGTTAGATGAATCAACCTTTGTAAATGACTTTTACTTTTTCTCCTGGCTGGTCTGTAACAAGGTCCAGCATCTTGCTACTTCCTTTTATAGTCTAGTCACAAAGGAATCCTGTACTTACGCTTGTAGAAATACAGACCTCAGGCTACATCCTCAGAGCAACCCAAATGCAAATCAGGATTTTAACAAGATCTCTAGGGGGTTGTTAAACACACTCAAATTTTAGAAACATTGGCTAACATTTTGGGCCTAGAACACTGTTGTTGTGCTCTAGGGAAATGAGAAGAAACCAACCTGAGTTCAATGTGATCACACCTAATATTGATTATTTCTACAGGGATAGCGCTTTAAGCCCTGTGAGGTTTCCAGGAAAACCCATGTTGGTATTCTCTTGAGTGTAGTTGTTATCGATTAATGTTATGATTAAAAGAGCAGCTCAGGTCTACTGGGAGCTTTAGCTCATTGAAAGAAAAAAAAATCTCATTGATCTGAAACCCTTAGTCGGTCATTTTTACCTTTTCAGAAAACACTTCAAATAAATAACAATAATCTTAGCAGTGAGAGATTAGTCTCAAGGGATAATCTTTGCAACAATGACTTGAATTGATTAGGTTCATTGTCTTTTTACTGCTCACCTTGTTGCTGTGGTAATATTGAAACATTAAGGTGTGTTTCCCATTGGGGTCAAGTATGAAGAGAGTGTCCCCGAGAAGCACATTTGGACTTCATGTGCTGCTGGTGAACTACTTGCTGCGAGTCTAGTGCTCTTGTTGTTTTCTAAATATTACTTTGTTGAAAGAAAGTTCTGGAATGGGGAGGCAGTCTCGGCCATGTTTATGGGAGGGACAGCGTAGAGAGGAGTCAGGCTCATATTGTGGTAATTGTCACCTGACAAATAATAAGACTGATTTGCTGAAGAACTTTGCTTTTTCAGCGTTGCCTGCTCATAAACCTGGCTTAACAATGCTCTTAGCTTGTTCCCTTGTCCTTTGCACTGATATGTTTGTGTAGAGAGAAAACATTCCATAAATCTGTTCACTGGGACTGTAGGGCAGCAAGAAAGATTGTCCTCTTAGGGCTCACATTCACAGCCTCTGTTTTTATCATAACATTTGTATTTTCAGCCTACACCTCAGAGATAAACTGCTGTCATAAACTTTCAATGTAAGTCACTTCCTCCAAGTTACACACTGTATTTTTAACAAGATACTTATGCAAATATAGAATTATACTTTTGATATTCACCCCCCC
>PVIR01022175.1:7830-28637 GCA_004026965.1 Petromus typicus
CTATTTTTCTTAGACTCTTTGTTCAACATGAACAACAAAACCATATTTTTTGTATTGTTATTATTCTACTTCTAGTTTTATGGTGAAAGTAAGAAAGATGGAGACTCCCCTTCCATGATATGCCTTTGGCCTTCCTTCATGTTGAACAAGAGCTGTCTTCATTGCTGGAGACCAAGTTCTCCAGACATATGTAGGAGTGAGTCATTTGTCCCTGGAATTGAGAACATCACAGAAAAACACACTCTTGCTGTAGCTAACATAAAAGTGATTGTGTATTCCTTAGCACCTCCTTTGTATGTGGGAGATGGTGCTTAAACTTTGAAAAAGATGTTTCCATCAAACATACAAAAGCTTAAACATTGAGAACCAGATATCTCCAGTTTGCGGCTCTTGGGCGCTCTCTTATTCTTCCCAGAGTTTTCTCTTTCGCCTTCTCTTGGCTTCTCGAACTTCTTACTATGTTCATCGTCATAATCATGTCTCATGACAAAGACTACAACTCTCGCATCTGCTTGCTTCTAAAAGACTGTATTCAAATTTCATCTCTTATCATTTTCTCCTTTAAAAAAATGTTGTTAACAAACTAAGGCAATGTATCTTTCATTCTTTACTAACATTTATTAAAAGCTTATGTTAGGAAATAAAATATTCTGTTCATTGATTCCTCTGTTTATCTACCTGGTCTTCTCTGCAGAAGCTTTCAAGTGACTTTGCTCTTAATCTGTGAGCAGATCAACACAGAATTATACTTTAAGAAAAGTACAGAGACAGATGTTTCCATAGAGGAGGCAGGATTCTGTGGACAGCCCGGAAAGCACTCGTGTTCTCTGGAGTGACATTTCTAGGTACGCACTGCAAGACTAAGAGGAGCCACAAGAACTGTCCAAGCCAACAAGACAAGAGGTACAGGAGACTGACTGGGCCTTTGAATTCCAGACTGAGGAATTCCAGCCTGGGTTACAATACAAAAACAGATGAGCTCCAGATGCATTCACTTAACTAGTCAGGTCAACTCAAGTGCACTCCCGAGTCTCTCACTTTTCTGTAGAGGGAAAGAATGGAAATTCATAGGAAGTGCAAGTGTTTGAGAGGACTTGTATGATCAAAATGATGCCCTGAAGCTTTTCAAACAGTTAATGTATGATTTAGCACTTGTGTGTGTTAGTTATGACTAAACATATTTTATGAATAACTTAAAGATTTCTTTTTAAATGATAAAAGTTTCAAGAATGGAAATTAAACTTCAAGGTATACATGTGTTCTCTTTCAGATTTCCACCGGTTGTAATTTAGTCATCAGAATAAAGTCTAATTTCCTCATAATTTTCTTCACACCTGTCAGCCTCATCTCTAAAACTCCCTCTATTCTTTGTCATCTATCCATAAATCGTCTTGCATCAACATGAAATTTTCTCCCACCTCACTCCTTCTATTCATCCTTTGGACCTTGGTCTGTCACCCTCCCAAATGCCTTCCCACCCACCCCATCCTCCAGGTACACAACCCTCTTAATACGCTCCCATGCCCAGTACTCTGCCAGTTACACGCACCATGCTAATTTATGAAAACATGTTTCTACTGTTTTCTTCATTAGATTGCAAGCTAGGATGATGTCATTTCTATTCACAAGACATATAAAAGGTATCTAATAAATACACATGTATGAATAAAGTTAGATATTATTTGAAATCAACAGATTCTGAGTAAGTGCCTGTTTAATAACATGTAGACAAAAATACATGGAAAATGTAAAACTGTATTATGCATGGTACAGTACTGTGTTGCCCTTACATGTTGGTGAGGTAAGAGTTATGAACTGACAAGGAAATATATATACTAGAATATAGAGGGATATTTATAAGCTTGAGCTTAACATCTCATAAAAAGTTTGTTTTTAAATTTTGTTTCATTTTAATATAATTATCTTTTCTATATAGTAAACACTAGAGGGCAGTGAAAGCAAACTTTGAACATCTTCAGGGGAAAAGAATTACATTTTTTTTCTGATTCAAATCTGTATAGCTAATCTTATGTTTGTGATAAAGGACCTGTAGGCTGTAGTTTCCTGTGATTATGGGTTTAGCCATTATAATTACCCTTCTAGTATGAAATTAAACTCTAGATTATCATAATAGCATCATTTTATACAGCAAGAATTATCTCAGATGAACCTCCCAAATACTACCACAAAATACTTTTTTTCCCATTTTCCAGTGCAAAAAATGACATTCAAAGGCATTAAACTAGGAAGTAGTCACAATAAAGCAAGATGCAGCACAAATCCTATATGTTCTTAGTATCTATTTAACATTATCAGACATACTGGATTCCCCACTGAGTCAGTCTTATAGAATACAGATCCGGAAATTGTTTACACCATTTTAGAATGGAGAGATATGACAACAGTTCCTCAAATAAGATCTGTGGCTTTAGGTGACCACAGGTAGCTATCTCAATGATGTCAAATGTCTGCCTAAAGCCATGGAAATGTAGTCCTGGCACAGAGGAGACATACTCCTGGAATCCACACTGGTTAGACCTCACCTGGGCTATACATGCTGTTCTAGTTGCTGTGTATTTAGAGAATTAAAACTAGGACTAGGAATACTATATTAGAGGGAGGGAGAGGAACTGCGAGGTCCTGAAGAAGGAGGTCGGGTTAAGGCTAGATCTTTACGTCTGGGGTTAGAGTGGGTCTCAGTTGGCATCCATACTAAAAATAGCACACTAAGTGTCCCAGGGATTTGGGAGCTGGGCCATTACCTATATTAAATATTAAAGAGAATACAAACTTGAACTCCAGGATTCACAAAACACTAGAAAAACCCTTTGCCTCTTTGATCTGAGCAAGTATCAGAAATACCTTCTGGGACATATGTAAGCTGGGTTTGGCCTTTGGTCTGAGCTGCAGCAGTGACTGAGGAGGGGAGAAGGGTGCATTAAGCAGGCAAGGGCTTCCTTGCTAACGCCCCAGCAGACCTGGCCCTCATCTCACTGGTGATTCCCATCTCCATTCTCTTGAGTGAGCAGCCAGGAGCTGGGCTATGAGGAAACTTACCCAGCCAAAGAGCAAGAGCTGTGGGATCAGATCTCCCTGGCCAGGGAAGTTCTGGGTCAGCACTAAACGTGGGCAACTGGCAAGGATATAGCAGGCCTTTAATCTGGGTTTCCATGACAGTAATTGTCAAGCATGAACTTATTGACAATTTCACTCGTTCAAAGGAGGGCTTACTGACAGTAAGGTCGCTGTTGCAGAAACTGTATCTGGAGGCCTCCTTTCACGGTTGGAGTGGCCTCTCACCATCTCATTTAAGGCTAAATGATACACTTGCCTTTGTCAGTGACAGCAAACTGAAAGGTTAGAGGATGATCTTAAACTTTATAGTCTTTTCATGAAAATGCTGAGCATTGTTTCCAGCAAAGATCCCTTGTCACAGCAAACTCCAACCTGGGGATTATCACAGCTGGTGGATTCCAAGAAAAAGGAAAAATACATCTTCATTTAGTCAAGTGCAAATATATACTTCTTAAGTTCATGGCTTCCAGTATTACCCAGCATGGTTCCATTGAAAGGTGATTGTTGTTTCCCGACCCCTGGATATCTTAACCTATATATTCAAGCGCATTTCCTCATATCCAAGTTATTGGAAGCAACTGTACACTGAGTACGACCTACTTCCATATCTTTTTTTTTTTTAAGGTTTTTTTTGAGACAGAGTCTTGCTTTGTGGTTCAGGCTGGCCCTGAGCTCAGCCTCAAACTCACATCACAGCAATCCTCCTGCCTCTGCCTCCCGAGTGCTGGGATTACAGGCGCGAGCCACCATGCCCAGCACTGTGGTATGTGATACTGGTTGCTGCTGGGCATGAGTCTCCACACCCAGTATTGTATGTGATTACTGGGGATCAAACCCAGGTCCTTGTGCTTGCAAGACAGGCGCCGGAACCACTGAGCTATATCCCCGGCCCCTACTTCCATATCTTGATTGGGTGGAGATTTAATGTCCATTCTAGAAGTTGTCAGAGGTGGATCCTTGGAAAGCATGGAGATTCAAAGATGCTTTTGTGGCATTAACATTGCCAGGGTCCTTCTGAAGGGCCTGAACTCAATTATCGAAAATGAGGGTGATACTGAGCGTGGGCAAATGCCCACAGAGAGATGACTGATGTGCCTATGATATCATTCAAATTAAGGTTATGTTAAACTGGGGATTTAGCTCAGTGGTTCCCATTGCCTGCCTGGCAAACAAAAGGTTCTGAGTTTGATCCCTTCCCCCCACCACCACCACCACCACCACATACCACAGTGTGGCTCACACCTATAATCCCAGTACTTGGGAAGAAGAGGCAGGAGGATTGCTATGAGTCTGAGGCTCACCTGGGCTACATTGTGATTTCAGGGCCAACCTGAACTACAAAGGGAGACCTTATCACAAAAAAAAAAAAAAAAAAACTAAAATTAAGGTTGTGTTTCCTGGTCTACTGTCCTATCTACAAATTATTTTAAAGACTTAGCAGAATTCCTCCATGTGGCACCATATTTAAGGACCTGCCTGGAATGAGGAATTATTCCTCAGTGCTCCTTGTATATTGGAAAAGGGTGGCATTATTCTTCTTATACAGGTAACTCATTCAGAAGAGGCTGGTTTGAAAAAGAGAGAAGAAAACTCTGATAAATTCAGAAGAGGCTTGAGCTTCAAATCTGCTGAAAGCTGCCATTCTAAAAAGAAAGTAGTTATGGGATTGCATATGTCAATATGAAATAAACCCAAATTTCTAAAAGTTGAAAAGAGGAAAGGTAATAGAGTGACAGCCCTATTTAATTAGCCCACCAGCTGTTATCAGCAACCACAAACTAAATGATACTTACACTTTGTAGCTTAAAGCAAAAGTCTACATTAAAGCAAAAGTCTGTGGTACTTCAGACATATTAGGTACATACCTTGTGTGTACATAGTGTTATTACTTGGCCCCCCAAATAAATGACAGAGGTATTCATGTTTTGCTATAGAAATCATAATTCTTTCAGGTACATACTAATTCTTTTACTCTGGCTAGTTTGCACTTCATTTATTTATGTAGTATAAAAATTAGTGCTTCCACAAGATAAAAAAGTATATATACAGGAAAATAAAGAATAGGTCTAAGTCCTGACTCTGTCATGTATAATCATTAATTTGGGTAATTTATTTAATGTCTCATTTTCTTCACCAGTGAACCGGTGACTGTGCTTACTCATTAGTAGAGCTGTTATGAGGCAGCCCTCATGATAAGTGCAGTATTAGTGAAGCTTTTAGCAAATGAAAGGACCTAATCAAAGTTTTTGTGGGTTGTTGATTGTCTTTGTTGTAGGTTGTTCATTTTTTTTACACTTTTGAACCTATAACCTTCACACTCAGCTATGTCCTCAGCCACTTCTTAATGTTTTTATTTTGTGACAGTCTTGCTAAGTCACCACGTTGCTCAGTTGGAGCTCAAACTTGTGATCTTCCTGCCTGGCCTGTTGTTGTTGTTGTATTTGAAAGAATTTTCTGTAGAAATGAGTGTATACTGATCTGTGCCGCCTTAGAAAGCGTGATCAGAACCAGAGGCACCAGGTGAAAACAAAAGCTTGTGAGTTGGCAAGTTTAGTTTCCAGTCCTGTTTCTACCACATAACACTGAGAAATCTTGAACCAGTCACTCACCTGGCCTCCTTGTCCATTTTTATTGACAACTTGCTTTGGTACTGAGAAGACTGGAAGAAATAGTTGTCCTAGAAATTGTCCTGTAATGGCAATCATCATAGGAAGGCAAGATTCAAACTGGGCAACCCAAGGCAATGATGGAGTGGGTGGCCATCGAGAAGAGAGTGTTCTGCACTCAGTAGATGGCACAGGTAGATGTCTGAAATCTGCTAGTAAAGGGTGCTGATGTCAGTTTTCTCTAGGTAGAAGCTGGTTTTACACACCGGTGGCCCAACAATGTATTTTCCTGATTTCACTTTAGTTTCCTTTGAATACTTTATGCACATCTTCTCCCATGAATCCTCTCTCACTTCCCCTATGCAGTCCCAATCCTGTCTCCCCAACGTATACTGGGCAGAGTTGAGGGGGGTGTCCTCTTTTTTGGTTATACCAATTTCTTCTAATCTTTTGCTCAGTAATAAGCCATCAAATACATTTTGGCTCACTAATTGACAACTTTAATGTTGCTCTCTTAAAAGTCAAAGATTTGCACTTTTTCTTAATAGCCAACATTAATATGGACCTTACTATCTCTTCTTCCATTTCTGAAGGCTAAAATTTTCACATTAAACTCATATTTCAACCTACTAAAACTATTCCATTTTTATTTGTTTCCTTTTTTTTAATTAAAACTGAGGATTGAACTCAGGACCTCGTGATTGGAAGATAGGAGCTAAAACCACTGAGCTACATCCTCAGCTCTAGAACTACTCTGAAAAGAAGAACTGGGAAGATTTACTTTATGACTTCTTTTTTTGTTTAAAAAGCAAATGCAGTGAATTTTACACATTAAACATATTTTGATAGTAAATTACCCCAAAGAAAAAGTTTTAGGATTTGTCTGGCATTCACATTTAAAAGTACAAAATTTAAATCTGTGTTTAGTGTTAATCCATAGGGGTATAAGGTCAAACCATAAAAAGATCCCATTTTCCTAGCTCAAGACAAGTATTGTCAGTTTCATGGAGTTCAACCTAGTGTGGCTCTATGTCTACATAAATCCTCATAGCTGTCTGGAGAACAGGGAGGTTGCAGGTATAGAAGATAGCATGAGGATAGTTTTCAGGGAGTTCAGACCAAAAAAGCCAACTTTGATGGTTTACTCATTTGAAAAGAATGTTAAATACGGCAGAAATAGCTTTCAACTTGTCATATTAAAAGCCACAGTTTCTATTTACTAGGTAGATTTCTATATTCATTACTTTATTCAGTCCTCAATATATCAACCCTGCACATCTTTGAAAGAAGATATTCTGTCATCACTTCATGGATTCACAGAGTTAAAATTCCAAACCTAAGTCTCTGAACAAAATCCATGTTCTTTTTTTTATTCCACTGTTTCATTGATTGAAGCAAAATTTTATGCGAAGAGATAAGCAAGTTGTCTGAATGGAAATACTCATTATCATCTGCGCTTGATATTATGTATTGAGTACTGTGCATATTTTCTTTGCAGTTTTTTAAATTTTCTACAACTAGGCAAGTGAGATGAAGTGCTGATAACAGATCGTCTCACTGACCGTGAACTCCTCAGTAGCAGAGGCTTTGTCTGCGCTCCCTTGGACGTG
This sequence comes from Petromus typicus, assembly GCA_004026965.1. Lineage (NCBI taxonomy): Eukaryota > Metazoa > Chordata > Mammalia > Rodentia > Petromuridae > Petromus > Petromus typicus. Next base: position 15,122 of record PVIR01022175.1, read on the forward strand.
GCATAGAACCTCAAATGTAGTACACCCAAGCAAATAGAATTAGTGATAGGGAAGTGATTGTCCAGTGGGGAAAGTTAGAAAAGGTACATAACTTTTTGGATAATCAAATGCCTTAGAACATATATGTATTTTTAAAGTACAGATGGAATCACAGAAGTATAACTGAAAAAAATCTCAGAGGTCTTTGTTTTTTCATAAATGAAGTAACTAAAGCACAGTTCTACAGCCAAGTGGCAACAAAAACTGAAGTCAGCTCTATGAGGATTCTTGAAAATACATCTATCCCTAGATTTTGCAACCTATTAGGGCATAAAGAGCTAATCTAAAATACTATATAACCCTATATTATCTATTTATTTGTTTTGAGACAGGGTCTTCCTTTGTAATTCAGGCTGGCCCTGAGCTCACTATGTAGCCCAGGCGAGCCTGGAACTCACAGCAATCCTCCTGGTCTCTGCCTCCTGAGTGTTGGGATTAACAGGCATGAGCCACCCCACCCAGCTATTTATATTTTTTAACACAAAATGCATACATGTACGTGTATCTGATTGTATATATATATATGTATATAAACAATTCCAGCAACAATTTACATTTTTTAAAGAAATATTTACTTTTTATAGCACACAACATTTGATAAAAGTCAGTGTTAGTCAGAAATTTCTAGCTGTCAAAAGAGACAGATGCAGGTTTTTTACTTTGTAAACCCCACATATTCACTAATCTTCCAGTGAATTAATGTTCTGGAAGGATATTTTCATCATCAGATACTCGTAAGCCAGCATTACAAAAGATGAATACCTACAGGTACTTTCAGACACATTTTCCTGGAAAACACTTGGTAAATTGTACATTTTCTTGGCAAATATTTGCTTTTATGCATTTATTTTCTTAGTATCCTATGCATCCCGAAAGCCACAATTTCCCATTTTACCTCACTTGTCTGTTATACTCTCTTGAGAAGCGCTGTTTAGACATAAGGTAGTCCCCACAAAAAGGAAGCGCGCATGCGTAACTACTTAACACTACCTAATTAATATTCATGATTTCAAAGGTTTCCAAATGCGCCTTTCCCCCTAATTCCTTTTAAAACAAAAGTATGAACTTGTTCATATCCAAAGCCCATCCAAAGCTGTACCAACATTATGGTGTTTTATGCTGTGAAAGGGGAGGGAAATGTTGTCAAGGAGTGAGTGAGACCTAGGAGCTGTGACTGAGAAAGTGTAAACCGAGCGCTCTCCAGTATCCTGCAGCCTGAATCTGCCCTGACCCTGACGGAGCCAAGGCCCGTAGAGAGGGGATAAGCCGGGAGTGCGGAACCTTAACTTGAAATGCTGACGTTCAGAAGCATTCAGTCAGTTATTTGATCTGTAGCAGGGTTCTACACTTGACAGGAACAAATGAATTTTTTAAAATGTTTTAAAGTATCTCTTGGGCACTAGAAATCCTAGGGAGCTTTTCCAGAAGCCCAGATAAAAAAAACCTTTCATTTAAGGTTCATCTTCAAGTTAGAATCACAGAGCATTAAATATAAACAAGACAGCCTAAGATAGCATTTCAAATGCTAGCTCCGATGAGTTTGCTATTTTAGTTTTTTTCAGAGCGAGCTCCCCTGGCTGGCTTATATTCGACAGCTAACCTAACATTTCCATTTCACTGGTGATGGGATTAGAACACTTTTTATTATTATTATTATTATTATTATTATTATTAATTTAAATCTGAGGCTCTCACAAGAAGAAAGTTCAGATTCCAGATGGAGAGTGCAGTTCCAGAAGTTAAGCGGCAAACGTAGTCAGTTGGAGCTTGTCTGAGCAACAGAGCAGGAGAAATCAACCAAAGAGAAAAGAGGATGCGGCGAGAAAGTAGAGGCAGACCGGTCCGAGGGAGGGGCGGGCGGGGAGGAGAGAGCCGCGGCGGGAGGAGGGCCTGCGCTCCGCTGCGGGGTTCCTTCCGCAGGTAGAAAAGGGTGAAGTGAAGGGAACGTGGACACTTGCAGCGCGGCAGAGCAGGAAAGGATGCAGAGGTGAGACTGTGGGGGGAGGTGGGGCCTGGGGAGAGAAGTAATCAGTGTTTGAGGGTGTACAGATCCTCCCCCCACCTTTGCACGACTGCGTTGCTCGGAATTTTTCTAGGTGGTCCGTGTTTCCAAAGCAGAAAACAGTCCTAAGGAAGTTAGCCGGCAGTGCTAAATTCAGACGGGCAAAGAGCGAGGAGAGAGATTCTCAAGAATCCGGAACTTCACGTCTGCTTGCCGTAGAACTCCCAGTGGCACTAACAGAAAGGGCTGGCCACGGGATCTTTTATTTGATGTTGGTAAAACTGTCAGAGTGGATGGAGCTTGAGAATGCCAGGTTCCCCGTTTCAGGCGCGCTCAGAGCTCAGGAGACGCGGCGGAGCCTGCAGCCCGCGAGCCCCTGCAGCCCCTGCAACTGGCCCCGATTGTGCAGTAGAATTCAGTTCAAGGAGAGAGCAGGTGAAGGAGGCACTGCACTAGATCACAGAGTAATAAAAGGGTTTGACATGACAATGCTCCGAGGGACTGTTGTGCTCTCTCTCCGCGATGTCCAAAGTGCCAGAGCTGCGGAGGGCTCTGGCCCCTCCACTGGCCTTTCAGGTCTGAAGGAAGCAGCCCCTGGTGAGCTGACTGTGACATGACTGGAGGGGCTTGTTTGTGGGCCTGGGAAGGCAAAGTGACTCCTTAATGACCGGCACCAGCGAGAGCTTGAGGCTGCTGTTCGAAGGCATCTGGGCGGGGGAAGGGATGTGTCCGAGGGAGGAATCGAACCGGCTCACCCGCAAGGAGCCGCGCGGTGGGGCGGTCGTCAGTGACTGCAGGGTCTCCTGCGGTTCTGCGGCAGAAGCCACCGAGAGTATCAGAGAAAAGGGAAGAACAGAGTGAGGAGCATACTGTATCGCCAGACAGGAGCCGCTCTCCTAGCTTGGTTACTTGGAAGCGTGCAGACTCCATGCCTCAACTTCCTGATTTTAGAAGTTGACTTTAGGAGAATTCTCAGGGGCGTTAGCAGTAACAAGCTGGGTGCACTACCCTCTTGCTTAATGTTTGATGGCTACTTTTATCTGTATTAAATAACCTTCCACGTTTAAACTCCTTGTCATAGTTTGGGGAAGCCGTATGGCTGGATATCACCCCTCCTTAGCCTCCCTCTCCTCTCCCTGTTTTTCTGATTGTCTTTTTTTCCCCTCGTCTTCCTGTTATTTACTGAGCATTTACTTTGTGTCAGGAACTGAGCCCCGGCTGCGGACCTGATTTCTCGATACTGTTCTCTAATTAGAGCAGCATCCTTTCCAGCTCCGTTCACATCCGGAGCTCCAGCGACGAACCATGGAAACTCGCACTTTGCTGGGGAGCTGTTTTCTGTAGGGAGCAGCGTTCTGCGTGCTAAATTGGGAGGGCTGGAAAGAGGGAATTGGTGAGTAATTAGAAGAGACTCAGATGACTGGAAATACCGCTTTGCCTGTGGAAATGGAAATTTTTCTAGTGCTTAGAATATACACCTGGGACGGATGATAAATACTGAGCACAGCCTTCGCTGCTTTATGAAGTCCTCGTGCATGGTTGATGGAATGGAGGAGCGATCAAATAATTCCCAAGAGTGATTATTCTTTCTCACCTTTCTGACTTGATAGTGTTCGCCTTTTCCAAAGATTTGTTTAAATGATTCCATTACTTCTTCTGTTCTCTCTCTGTCCAGAACTTTACCGAATCATTGAGTCTTAAAGCTAAGGCTAGTTTTTTGGTGGTCCCCTTAACACCTCCCACAAGATGGCGCGTTTGAGATGGCGCGTCCAACATAGAAATCTACACTCTTGAGGGGAAGCTGGTCCCCTCTTTGCAGGTTTCTGCCTGTCCTGTTCATTGGTCCTCTTCATCTCACCTTCTTTTCTAGTTTGTCATCTTTTCATTGTTCCCTAGTAGAATTGTCCACTGACTGAGTCACTGTGACCTGGTGAATACTGCATTTTTAGAGGAACAAGCATCTGAGAACCTTAAGGGTTTTTTTAGAATAGAGGAAGAGGTTCATGGAGCAGATGTGATTGTCACCACCCTCAAAAACAGTTTCTAAGGAAGGTCATTTCTGCTATTCCCTGGGAGTGCGAGAGAAAACAGTGCTGTGAGCTTCATAAGGCTTCTCATCTGGTGTGGTGATGGTGAACCTTCTAGAGCTTTCCAAGATACAAACAGCCTGCTGTGGCCCGTGTGCCAGAAGTTCACCACTAGTGGCCTACTGGGTGATGTTTATGCATAAGGACTTGTTGCAGTTCTGAAGGTTGAACCTAGCATCTTGTGCATGCCAGGCAAGCATTCTAACACTGATCTCAATCCACAGCCCTTTTGTATTGATGTTGCTCAGTTTTTCGGGCTGACTTTGAACTTGAAGTCTTCCTGCCTCACCCTACCGAGTAGCTGGGATCCCATGCCTGGCTAGCAAGATAATTAAAATGGGAAAAGAGTGAAAATCATAGAACACTGTGTGCTGTGTGATGTATCGTTTTAAACAAGTGGAAAAGTATTTTTTCATCTCTGTCTACTCACATCTTCCAGACATTTGGAATAAAGCTGGGGATATGTATACATGTGTAGAGAAAATGTCTGCATTACATTTTACTTTGAAAACATATAGCCAAGACTAAGGGAAGGACAAAAACTCATGTAATGCTGGAAGGCTGTGAGGCTGATGGCCCCATGAGTGGCTCAGATTATTGAGTCACAGGAGAGCTACATGGCAGACCTTGACCTGCACATGAGAGATGGTCAAGATTTAAGGAAATCCTGAGGAACAAAGTGAAGATCAGGGACAGAGCAGGGACCCATAAGGAGTAAACTGAGGATACGGATATGAATGGAGCTTCTGGCTGAGGCTAGTGTTCGCTTAGGAGAAGTATGAGATGCGGGCATTAAATATTAGCATTTTCACCTGGACTCTGACAAGTGATTCCATTTCCTGGGCCAAAGTCATGCCCCTGTAATATGAGAGATTGAACAAACCTGATTCTAGTGCTTTCCTGTATTAGAGGTATGTGGTCTTGAGACTAGAGAGGGCTGCAGTGAACAGCATATAATAGAAATCCTTAAATATAAGCATAAGGGCTTTCCTATACCCAAGGGTTAGTGAGAAGAATAGAAGGATGTGAGCATCATGTACAATATAAACTGCAATATTGGGGGGAAATGGAACAATGTAATGTACAAGGGGACAATGTCATAAACAAGGTGTAATATCCATGGTAGTACAAGACCAGAATGATGAGAGCGAGGGAAGGGGTGAGACAGAGCTTAGAGGAAAACAACAATTAGACGTAATGACTGTGGAGCCAGGTGTGGGGAAGCATGCTTATAATGTCAGCCTTCTTGGAGACTTGTGTACTAGGAGCTTAAGTCTGAGATCTTCCGGGGCCACTGAGTGACTTAGGGAGAGCCCCCATCTCCAAATCAAACATAAAAAGGGTTGAGGATGAAGCTCAGCACAAAGTTTTAATCTCTAATATCAAAAAAAAGTAGTAATGACTAATAATATCATAATTCAACAGTGGGAGTGCACAGTGACACTCTGAAAGAGACCAGCCCTTCTGCCGAGGAGCATCCAACAGATTGTGCAAGAGATGAGAGACAGCTGAGTCTGAGAAATACATTTTGGCTGCTTTTTCTTTTATCTTTTTTTTTTTTTTTTTTTTGTGAGACAGAGTCTCGCTTTGTAGTTCAGAGTGGCCCTGAGCTCACTATGTAGCCCAGGAGAGCCTGGAACTCACAACAGTCCTCCTGCCTCTGCCTCCTGAGTGCTGGGATTACAGGCATGAGCCACCACACCTGGCATTGCTGGCTGGTTTTAATTTTTTTAATTGCAGTTTTCTGAATCTCAGCAGAATAACTGTTTTGTGTACACATAGTCAATAGATGCTTTAAAAGTCAGAGAGTAAATGTTTATTGGCAAAGGGGATATTGACATGGCTCTAAAAATTGCTTCACAGATTTGTTATTTAATAAGAGGAAAGTTGCCTATAAAATGAACATAGGTGGTTTTCTAAATAGGTGGTCATTAATGGGGAGGCAACCTTACATTTTAGCCTGCTATGATCACATAGGAACAGTATATATTAATCAGATTTTGCTAAACATGTTTGATCAGGAAAAAACAATCATATAAATCCAAAATGTGGAACAGTTGATAAGCATCTGTTCTGAAGTTACTGTCCTTAAAGAAGATAGTATCTAGATTAATGACTAAAATACAGTAATAACCAAATAAAATGCATATGCCTTGATCAAAATTTGGATTTAAGAAAAAATATAAACACATTTATAAGGAATAAACAAAGAAAATTTAGTATGTACAGTAAATTGGGTCACATGCAATTATTTTTAGATTTTCTTAAGTATAATGATGGTATGGTAATATAGAAAATATTTTTACACCTAAGAGATGACTTGCTGACATATGAACTGACATATTCAACTGATTCAGGAAACAGTAGGTTTCCTGTGTGTGTGTGTGTGTGTACACATGTGTGTGCACGCATACGCACGTGTGTGCATATGTCTATATTCTGATGGGCAGAAAGGGGGAGAGAAATATATGTTTGGAAGTTTTGTTGATGACAATTTTATGAGTTTTCATTGAAACTCATAATTAAACTATTCTTTAAATTATCTATAATTAGAAATTTTTCAAAATAAATAGGAAGGGAGATCTGTTGTCATAGTCCTGATTAATGATTAGATCTAAGGTAGCAAATTAGAAAGATAAATGAGAGGAGGAGGCACTAAAGGGTTAGTGCAGGACAATCACAGGTTAAGGTCCCACCTAGATAATTAATGAGTTTCTGTATCAAAAAAAAAAAAAAAGAGGTTTAAATGTTAAACAGCTGGAGAGGTAGCTCAGCAATTGAGTGCTGCAGGGTTTGTTCTCCAATACCACTGTAAAAAAAAAGGAGAGAAAAAAAATAAGAAAAAGTATTTTGAAGGAAAAGTACCTTAGTAAATATCCTATCAGCAATAGTGGTAAATACAGTGTGATCTTCAGCAGTCTCTCTGTTCTTGACATGCTCAATGGAGCAACTGAAAACAGGATTTAAGAGCTCATGGCATATTTACCTGAACTCAGAAAAACCTGTTTGCTGAGAGCTCTTCAATAAAGGTGACTTATTTTTAGGCAAAGAACTAGTAAGAAAAAAATACCAAGATATGATTATGAGAAACAGGTAGATGACACATATCGGCCTAAGCACAAAGGATGTTATTATCCTGAGGAGTGATGACGCAATAAGCATTGGATGAATCCCACTGGCAGCACCCAGGGTTAGCATTCTGCGTTCGCGGATTCTGACCAAGATAACTCCTCTGGGACCTTCTATGTACTCATGCTTTTCAGGTGCTTTGGGAATGCACCATTAGACACATGGGCCCCAAGAAAATAGTCTTACTTTTGTTAAAACTAATCTCAGGGGCTGGGAACGTAGATCAGTGGTGCTGCATCTGCCTCACTAAATGCAAGGTACTAAGTTTGATCCCTGGTACCGAAGGGCAGGGGGGTACTAATTTCAGAGTTTGAGTAAGTTGATATGAGCAAGAAAAAGTAAACGTGAACTTCTTTCACCTACATTATAATGTCACTAATTCAAATATTGTTAAAATCCAGCCAAATTAGTTAATATTACTGCTTTTAAATCTATATACTGTTGAAATCAATTTCTAGTTAATATTTGGTCAAAAATCTAGCCACCTGGACTTATTTGAACAAAGTTCACTTGAAACTGGGATATTTACACAATTGATGGAATAGGTCTGCATTCCTTTTTGCGTGTTTAACAAGACAGCTGTCCACTCTGTATGACTGTGCCACAGTTTTCAGGAGCCTAAACTTCTGAGCTGTGCACAATGAAAATGTAATGCTGATTCTCAACTATGACTTTTTAATAAAAAAATGATCACCAAAAGAAAGCATATATATGTAGGAGGTGAGGTGTAAGGTAGGTAGGGAAATGGGTAAAAAATGAGAACTGACTCATGTCATAAACTGGCACAGATTCCTAATGTTGAGTGTGATCATGAAGTGTATATAAAATGTATCAATAAAAAATTCAATTTAAAAATAGTCCCCCAATACATTTCCATACCCAGCTGAGAACTGTTGTCAGATCCCGGGTCACCCAGTACTGAACTAGTGCTTTCTCCTCCAGTATATTTCCCAAAATTAGTATAATAAGTGTCATATAAAAGACAGTCAGTGAATATTTTTGAGTATCATTAGGATATGTGAAAACTTGATTAGTACTCTTTCCTAGAGATGTTACTAAATTTTAAATCTCCCTGTTTGATCTTCTTGCTCAGGTCAAAGTAACAAACTTTAAATTCAGTACTCAAAGCTATTCCTTGCATAACTTTTAGTGTTGGTATAGTGATACATGTTCCCTACTACAGATTTTAAAATGAAATACAATCCCCTTTCACTCTTCAGCATCTCCCTCCTCTAGCCACAGCACCAGAGGTCTTGGGAACATCTTCAGCATTTGTTCTAGTGTTCTCAGGCATTCTGTGATCATATGTTCTCTTTAAAAAGGGGGGTGTCTACACTTCTATAACTTTCTTATATTTAACACAGTGATGTATCATAGATATTTTTGAGTCCAAGGATATTAGCTACCCAAACTCTCATCTTTAATAGCTATCTAACTCTGTTGTATTCCATTATAGCACTGATGCTTCATATTTGATTTACTGAATTTCCCATTGATGGTGTTTTATGAGATTAATTTAGAGCTAGTCTAATATCATAAACCACAGAAAATCTTAAGTTTAAAAAGCAGTGCACTTGCAGTTGTTCCATTGATTTTAAAATGGAAACCTCATTATTCATATTCAGAAAGTTCCTGTTATTACCATCGGTCGTCCATGGAAAGGTTTCTGATTCACATTTGACCTCTGACTTTTGAGGTTCTGTCAGCCTGGAAACACTTGCACATCTCTTCTCAGGAGGAATTTTTGGAGGGTGAGATGAAAGGCCACAAAGCAGATTTTTGAGAGAAAACTTTGGCCTCACAGCCCACTGTCTGACCCTCTATCTGAGTAGTCAATGATGTGGAGGTGGGTATTTCCTTACTAGCATTAAAATATGGGGTGGTGTCTTCAAGGATAACTTCCTTATGATAGCTGTAGGCTTACAACCTTCTGAGATACAATAATTGATGGAAATTCGTTCACCAAATTTCCCAATCCCCTGGAGTGAGGAGAGTCTGTCATGAGTTATACAGATCACTGTTTCATGCCACATACTTCCTTTCTAGTGTACATGTTTTAAGAGAAGTTTACAGAGCCATTCTGCCAAGTCTTCATCAGTGATATTGCTCCAAAGGGCTAGTTTGTTAACTAGAAAAGTCCCAAGACAACTTGAGGCTGTAATAAAATGCAGGATGAAGGGCTGGTAAGAAACAGAGGAAAACGTGGGACTACATTTCCATGAGATAGTCCGCACCTGATCATTGTTGACCTCTACTTTCAAAGACTATCTCAGTGAGTACAGTTAATCACCTGTTTTCCCCTTGAGTGACAGTTTTTCTAAAAAAGGTTTCTGATAAGTATTTGGCTCACAATAAAGATGCAGTAACCAATAATGTTAATGATTTCAATTAAGTTATATAACCTAATAGTTGTAAATATTCATTGATTAGAGCAATATTACTGAATATCTCTGTAGTATGTTAAGCCCAGAAGGTGAAAGTAAAAGAGAAAGTCCTTTTACTTACTGAAAGGAGTAAGAAAAAGAAAATATCAAATGGGCCTAACTTCCGTAAGAAATCATTCTAAAAGTATGTTATGACAAGTTGAAAGGCTACTTTTAACAAGGTAACAAGCAAAGTACTCCCTGAGGAATTGGAATGTAGTCAGAGATGTGAAAATAAGGGATCAAACATGAAAAAGGCCAAGGAAGAGCTTTCAATGAAAGGGGCCCCTCCCTCACAGGAAGGCCAAGGGCCAGCAGGAATTCATACTGGAGAAGATGGAAAGAAGGTTCTTGTGGAGAAGAGGGGAGCAGACACAGGGTGGTGTGAGATGGATGACAGGGATAGGCAGACATCAGGGTGAGAGGCTGTAATTTTACTGAAAATATGACCAGAAAAGCTCATGGAGACATTCTGGCAGAGGAAAGCTATGGTCGGATACATACTTTGAGGAAGTCAGACTGGTTTCTCAGTGGAAAATGGGTACTGGGAAGTCAGGCAGCCATTGTGCAAGCAGGAAAAGTAATCAAGTAGCCTTGGCCTCTCCTTGGGAGATGAGGGTGTGCCTCGAGCAGCAGGGTGGAGCTGGAGAAGAATCCATGGAACTGAAATCCACTGGAGCTGGAGTGAGCACTCAGTTGACAAATGACGCTGGAGGGAGAAGCAGGGAGAGGAGTTCAGGGTTCTGGCGGAGTGGTTTGAGTGGAAGATGGCTGTCGCTGTTACAGTATTTTCTCAAAGTGAGAACATTCCCCAGACATAAGTTTAAGAGAAAATTAAGTTGGATTTTGATCCTGATGAGTTTAAAAAGTCTTATATATCCAAATAAAAAAGTCAAGGAAAAAAAGAATTAAAAATCTAGACTTGAGATTTGTATTCTAAAAATCATTTGTAAATAAGGTGTCTTATTTATATAATAGTTAAGATTTCTGACTAACTTTGCTTAAATAATCTCATAAGGATAGTGGACATTTGAAATGCATCAATCCTAAAAATTATTTGTTGGCCTATCATGAACTGGGTATGGAAAGCCAAATTATATTGTTTCCTCAACTTTAGGCTCTGAAATTATCAGCCCTTTATAAACACCCTTGGCAAGTCATCACATTTTTAAACTTTTTTAAAAAATAAAAAACGGGCTGAGTATTTAGCATAACAGCATGGAGCCTGCCTCACAAGTGCAAGGTAGAGTTTGATTCCTGGTACAAGAAAAACATAAAAATCAACACTTGCTGGATTTTGCATCAGAAAGCCAAATTTAAAGGGGATGTTAATGTTTAACTGCTCAGGTACATAAATAACATCAGGTTTTCACTTTGACCATGTTCCAGAATCCTAGTCCTGAGCCTTCAGGCAGCTCCTGACAGGAATGTTATCACTCTCAACCCAGTGCAACAGCCTCCAGGAGGAGAAGGGAACTTAATTAGAAATTTCCACTTCAAATACAATTTATAGCTCACTCAATCTGAAAACATGCCAGAGGGTGTTTGAAAATTTTGATGTTAAATGAATTGCTCTTCTCTAGTTGTCATCAAAATACATAGTAAGCGTAGAGTATATTTGTTTAGTGAGCACTGGAACAGAACCCAGAGATTTAACATGAATCTCTCAAGGCCCAGAGAAGACTTCCCAAAGTTGAATAAGCTAGCAGCTGGACGGGAACTCCTGATTCCTAGGTGGTGCTGTGCTGAGCCCCATGTCTCCTTCCTCAGGGTCTACAACCCTAGAGCTTCTCTTGTTAAACTCATCCTTGATGTAATTTGTTTTGTTTTGTTTTGTTTTTTGAGACAAGGTCTCACTTTTGTAGTTCAGGCTGGCCCTGAGCTCAGCCTTGAACTCACAGCAATCCTCCTGCCTCTGCTTCCCAAGTGCTGGGATTACAGTTGTGACCCTCCACGCCCAGCACCATGGTATGTGGTGCTGATTTGCTGCTGGGCGTGAGTCTCCACACCCAGTATTGTATGTGGTGACTGAGGATCGAAGCAGGTCCTTATGCTTGCAAGACAGGCACCAGAACCACTGAGCTAACTCCCCGGCCCTATGTAAATAATTTTAAACAAATGCAGGTAATCTATTTTCTGTGTCTTAAGAGTGGGGTTCATAACAGCTAATAATTGTGTATCTTTGCTGTACTCCAAGCAATAGTTTAAGTGCTAAGTCTGTGGTAACAGATCTAAATAGATGGAACTCTATGAAGTGGCTATTTAGAGTATCTCCATTTGGACCACAAGTCTTTTCTGTGTCTGATTTGGGCTGTGACCTTAGAAATACAAAAACTCAGATATATACTAACGTGGACTACTCCAGACACATTTTCCAACTATCTGCAAAACTGAGAATGTTGAAGTCAGTATGTCTGAGCAAACTCAATGTGTCTGTAATAAAATATATTATCCTCTCCTCTAAACTCAGTTCCCATCTTGGGCTTCCATCTTGATTAGTGGTATAATTACATCTCTGATCATCTTAGAAATTTTTGACACTTTTCTCATCTCTCGAATCCAGTCTGTCTAACACTATAAATACTATTGACACTGGTTGGTTCCCAGTAGTATTTGAAGGGAAAGTCTCCACAGAGCCTCCCTGTGTCTCCCCTCAAGTCTGTGCCCGTCCCCCAGCTCAGCTCCATTCCTGATTTCCTACATTCAACCCTCATCTTTGATCATTCGTAGTATTGTGTTTTCTCGTTCAGTTTCCACTGTTGTCAGAGTTGTCCTTCAAACACAGGTGGAATCGTGGCACAACCCCTGAGAGACCTTCCCTGCCCTTACGCCTGAGCTCCTTACCCTGGTGACTCTTACTGTGACCGGTTTGCTTTCTCCCCTCCAGCCACCCCAGACTGCTCCCCACTCTAGTGCACATGGGATATTCGTAGTTTCCCTGCTTTTATCTCACGTATGTGATAAGGATTACTAAACACATGAGAATGTTTATTTGTGTATGTCTCACCTCATTCACTAAGTGTGAGTTGGTAAAACCCCTTTAATAGCTATAAAATGCATTTGCTGTGTTATTTTTAAGCCACGCAGATCATTCTATTTACAACTTCTAGGCCCCTAGAGATGGCGGGGCCCAGAAACTTCATTTTCCAGAGTGGCTCTTGGATGAGCCCTAGTGAGTCAGTGGCAGAGTTAGCAGTGGATCCCAAATTCCCATCTCACTCCATCACACCACCTCACAAAAATGAAAACAGGTTTGTTTGTTTTTTTCCCTCTCTAGAATAAATGGCTACCTTTCAGATTTACTTGCTATCCAGGTAAAGATCTGCTCGTTACTGTCCAGGGTCTTTCTGAATAAAGCAGAAATTCTCGCAGTTTGGATTCTGCCCCAGTTTCATCCCTGACCCCCCACCCCCCTCCATACTCCAGCCAGACCCCCAACTGTGAAATAATCTGCTTGAAACAGTTCCTTGTGTTCTGTTCCTCACCAATTTTAATTGAAATCTAGTACTAATTATCTATCCCTTTCCCACTGGGTCACTTTCCTGTATTTTTTCATAGGAATTCATTAAATTTATACTTTTTAGCTATTCTTATTTCAAGACAATTTCCTATCAAATGTATTCTTTGGTTTTACTACTGTTGATAAAGCCATTTTAAAGTTTTGATTTCATAGATAATGGAAATACTATAATATAAATAGCAACCAGATACTCATTACCTACCATGGGCCAGGTATTATGGTAAGGTCATTATTTGCATTTTCCCTAATCATCCAACAACAACCTAGAAAAATAGAAATTAGTGATTTCTGCTGTATATGAACAAACTAAAATTCA
>PVIR01022176.1:0-28541 GCA_004026965.1 Petromus typicus
GGGCTGGGTTATGGAGGTGCGATCCTGACTGTCAGGCCTCTACACCCTCGTTACTATCCTCATCCAGCCATTCACAAGGAAAAGATTGAAGAAAACGATACGCCTTTGACAGGGTGAGCACTGTCTCCTTTGGAGAGCTGGCTTGGAGAGGAGCAGATTTCAGCCCAGCACACATTTATTATTTTCATCCCATCTAGCCAAACTGTACTGCCGGCAGCTTTGGTTAAGGGGCCCTGATAATGAGGAACATGAGGTAATTCCGTCTCCATGCCCTTTCAAGTAGGGGGGCCTGATGGACCCTTGTCCTAAGAGAGTCTACGGTCGTTGCCCCACTACTTCCTCAGGCTCATCCCACCCCCCTTTCAGGTCCGTCCTGAGAGACGCTGGCCCGGCAGGGAAGAGCCTGGTGAGAAGGTCTTACCTGCTCCCTGTCACTTATCCTGAGGCCTCATGGGAAGGGGCTGAGCCCAGGCAACGATTAAATCGACTAAAAATAAAAATTAGAGGGAATAGAAAGAATCCAAAAATGTAGGTGGAAGAGAGCTTCCAGAGCCCGAGCAGCGGGAAATAAGATTGAAAAGGCAGGGCGCTCCAAATCCCATTAAGACTTCTCCATTAAACAAAGGCAGCTAACCAGGCAGCGCAGAGCAGATTAAGGACGCTGTCTGTTTACCAGAGCCTCTTACCGACTCCGTAACCTCCAGGAAGCCGCCATTAAATTGACAGAGAGGCAGGAAAGGGAGCGGAAGAACTAAGACATAATGGAGATTTATAAACTATGTCTCAGAGAAAAGAACTTTAGGGAAGGTCACCGACTCATGGAAATGGTTTTTCACAATCCCACTAAGCCCACCGAGTCTCACTGCTGAGCAGGCCACGTGCTTGGCTTTTCCTGGAAGAGCATCAAGTTACCTTTGCTTGGAGGATCTGAATGTGTGTCCATGGGGACAAGGCAAGGAGACAGCCCTGGTGCCTGTGTCCTGTGGCCCTACGTGGTGGTGGACAGTGGGGACCTACAGAGGGTGAGCTCGGGGGTCAGAGGACTCAGTGGGCAGGTGCTTCCTCCCGGAAGTACCAGCTGAGTAACTTCCAAGCCTCGGCTGGAGTTGACCTTCTGAGGGTCTGCCATGGCCGGGGCGGGGCCAGCAGCAGGGTCCCCTACTCGCCTGTCTGTGTGTGCCCATGCCAGGCTAGGTGCACACAGGGCAGGGCAGGAGGGACGTGCCACACTTCCATTTTGTTCTCTAGGACCCTGCACCAAGCAGAGAGGTATTTAGAGCTGGATTTGGGGGCCACGCCTCACCCAGGAAGCCTAACTGTTGAGCCGCATGTAAGAGACAGGTGGGTCCTGCCCCCAGGCATAAGGAGGCATGTGCTATCTCTGTGACAAGTGACACATGGGTCTCTGATGACCAGAGGGTCCAGCCGTGGTCGCGACACCCACCCAAAGCTGCTCACCACCCCTCCTCTTCCTGGCTAACGAGTTGTCCTGTGCTAAGTGTGGCGCCGTGGATGTCAGCCAGGACCCGGGGGCTCCCTGTGGAATTGTGTACGAGTTCAAGGCTGTCAGCGATTTCAGCAAATCTGTCTTCATCTTGACACCGCTGCTGTTTGGCGAGGTCTCACTGTTCCCACGGCTCAGCCCACCCTAATTAATGTGTTTCCCCAGTGGACTGTGACACGCTCGAAGGATTTGTCTTGGTCTTATCTTCAGATATTTGCCAACGATTTTCACCCTCACTGTTTCTATTTCTTTTTTCTTCCAATGGCCCTGCGACCATGATTAGTGTGTATGCAGAAACCAAGAACCTAGTGTTTGAGCTTTTCTCCTCCTCGGTAAATTCTTGAAACACGTAACATTTGCATTGGTCTCAAAGGTGATGCTAGGAATAAGCAAGAGATCAATTCTGAAATGAAGACGTTCAGGGTCCCAAGAGCCCCAGGTTTGGAAGCTACAACACAAGTGTGTGCTGTGACCTCGGGCTGGGGAGTCCTGGAAGATGGTTCCCTCAGGTGGAGAAATCCCACCACAGACTCGGTCCCTGGGGTGAATCCCCAGAGACAGTCTCTGAGGAGGAGGGAAAGGTTCAGAGGTGACAGACTCTGCTGCTGAAGCCTAAGGCAGAGACGACATCTCCTTGCATTCTGGAAAAGCCCTGTGCAGGTCTAAGAAGAGGCCAGTGGAAGACACGGACAGCACAGGTGTGTACTGTGCCCGGAGATGACCAGGCGGACCCAGCACTCTGCAGACCTGGCTTGGGGTGGAGAAGCCATCAGCATCTTCCTTGTGAGAATGCACACAATGCAGGAGAAGTCCACTCTGGTCACAGGAATGGATACTACCATGTACACATGGGCTGGGCAGATGTTGGGCACCATGCCAAGCAGAAGACAGAGGCTGCATGCCCCGCATCCTTAGTTGGAGGTGATAGTCATGAAAGAGCCAGGAAGAGGAGCAGGCCAGAGATTGGGGCCCCCTTTCAAGCTCCACTTACAATATGCCAAGCTCCTCCCGCAGATGGCAGAGAGAGCCAGCCATGGCCCCAGTGCCAGTGGCATCCCGCTGAGATTCATTTGGTAAGAATGTCTCCAACTGAGGAGAGGCAGAGGCATCCTTCAGTGCGGCTGAGTGAAGGCTCATCTTAGACCCGAGGCTCCATCGAGGACCGATGTGGAAGTGTGCTTTGTCCATCTCCACTATGGCCCGGGAGGGTCCTAGGTGCCGGTGACAGGACCTGGACATGCTGAGATGTCCAGCACACATCAGACAAGCAAAGAAGAAGCCCGATTCTTTTCCTCCCTCACATTTGCTGCCTACTGACAAACTGGGCAGCAGGCCCTCCCCTTGCCAGCGTCGCCCACTCCTGTGGAGAAGTGCGAGCTGAGAGTGCGACTTCAGTTTGTCTCAGCCACACCTGACCTGGCAGGAGCCCCTGGAATTTCCTTATGAAGCCTGTCATGGAGCTGGGTGAGTTGCAAAGGGATTTCACATGCCTGACGTGTTGAGCGTGCTGCATAGGCCAGGGCAGAAGAGACCGAGATGGAAGATGGCCAGCTGAGGCCAGGGGAGCTGGAGGGTGCAGCTGTGCAGACAGTCTGCACGCACAGTCTTGCCTGTTCACACTTGGCACCAAGCACTGAGCACCTCTGCCCAGGTGCTGGGGTGTACCAGGAGCAGGTGCTTCGAAGGTACCTTGGTCAAGAACATCCAGCCAGGGCATGGCTCACCCTGTCCTTGGACTCAGACTTTTAGGAATTACCTTGAGCTAGAAGAAGGAAGGAAGAACAGAAGGAAGGAAGGGAGGAAGGGTGGAAGGATCCATGATCTCAGCTTGTGTCAGTCCTGTGGTCGAACAGGAAATCTCCAGTTAATTTCTTTCCACTTCCAGTATTCCAGCAGGGGCTTGGCTTTCGCCATGGATGCCAGTCAGGCATTTGGGAGGTTATAGTTTAACCCTGGAAGCAAAATGATTCTGTTTCTGAGTGACTCAACATTGGAAATACACTGTCAAAGGAAAGGGACGTCTCTCTCTTTATTCATATTCCCAGCAGTTGTTAGTGTCGTTAGTCAACTAGAGCTAAGCTTTAAAGTCACTGTGCATTGTGCACATGTGTGAGCACACCTTCCTGAGTGTGCATAAGGTGTCTATGTGCCTGGACATGCACACATGGTGTGTGCTTGTGCTTCTGTGTGCATATGTGTGCACGGGGGGGGTGTGTACAGGTAAGGGTAGTGCAGGCGTGTGGGTGCGTGTATGCATGTACCTGTAAGCTCTGGTTCTGGATAAAGTGCAGTGAGCACATGCTCACAGATTTTCTGGCTCAGGAAGCAAATGGCTTGGGCAGAATTCATGGAGCAGCCATTTGAGGTGCCTGAGAATCGTACAGCACTGGGTACCCTGGGTGTAGGGAACTCAGCACCCAGACAGCCACCTGCAGACGGTGAGGCCTGGTCTAGGTTCCTCCCTGGACTTGATGCAGCCTCTCCACCTGATCCTAGGAAGCCTCTATCTTTGTTAACAGATGTGATACCTACTGCAGCTCAAAGAATGCAAAAAATATTTGTTTTTTTCCCTTTGATGGCTTGTGATGGTCAATCTTGTTAACATGGTGGGATGGAGAAAGGCATCAGGTAATAGTGAGGGACATTTCCAAGTGTGTCTGTGAAGCATTTCTGAAGGTGACAGGCAGGTGGGACAGCAAACTCAGGGAGAGACCCGCCCTGGATTTGGGGACACCTCTCAAGAGGGTGGAGTTCCATGGAGAACAGAAGCACAAAGAGGAAGTCCTCTAGCACAGTTCTGACTCTCCCCTCTCCCTGCTTCCTGGCTGGAGCGAAGTGAGCAGCTTCCCCTCCCCATTTCCTTCTGCCATGATGTTTCTGTCTTGCCACAGTCTCAAGAGGTGGAAGCCGTGGACTGGCCCTCTCAAACCGTGAGTCACCATCAGCCCCCCCTCCTCCATGTTGCCACATGCCACGTGTTTGTCCCAGGGTTTTCTCCCCAGAGCAGTTTAGTGGCCACCGTCAGAACCATAGGCACCAAACCTACAAGCAGAGGCACCTACAAGCAGAGCTCTGCTTTCATAGGGTCAGCGAAGCCTCTTTGGTCTGTTTCCACCCCCAGTCTCCTCCAGCTTGGTTCCTTATATGGGGCTGTTGTGAGAGTGTGTGGCACAGAGAGACAACTGGACATGGCACAGTGTGGGGAGGGGAAGCCCCAGGTGACTGGACCGAGAGGGGCCGGCTAGCTGCCTGCAGCAGTGGGTGAGGCTTCCTGGAGTCCTCCTGAGACATGAATGTGGGCACCTGACACTGGACTCAGTACAACACATACTGATAACTGGCCTGTGGAATCCCTCACCCTCCAAACAGGATATACTGCATAACTCTGCAGAATTTTGAAATGTACTAATTTTGAGCCACAAGTAATGTTTGACTAGTTGGAAGAGCAGATCTGAACTTTTCTGACTGACTGCTCACTAAATAAAAAAAAGAAACCTACATTTTTGAGTGGGGTTTAAGCAAGATTCAAAATATCTAATGAATCAGAATAAGATCCAAAATAACTAGATAGAGAGAGGATGAATGGAATCACAGTTTGCATAAGGAAGAAACATCCAGTGACAACATGAACCTAAGTTAGTGATGGAAATTTCTAACCAAGGTAGTAAAGCAGCTATTGCTACTATGTTTTATCAGGTAAGGGCAAACAGACTCAAAACAAATGGTAAGACATGAAAGAGTTGGGAGACACGAGAAAGAAACGCTAAGCTCAGTAGAAGACACACAGTGTCCAGAAAATCTCATTAATTTCATATTTCCAACCCCAAATTATGGAAGCAATGTGGTACATATTCTTCGCTAAGGCACATGTGTGAAATGAGCCGTGTCCTGGCTCATGAAACAGAACACATGCAGAGTAATTGAAAACTCACCAGGTGTGCTCCAAAACAAGGATGGAGCAGGCGAGAGAAGGATCACAGAGAGATGGAGAGGGACCCACAGAAAGCTTGAAACGTAGACTGCAGACGATTGAATAAGCCACGGTCTCCAAGTGAGAACTGATGACAGTGAGGAATGAAAGAAAGTATGAAATAGCAAAGTGCGTGGGAAGTGGCAAAGGTGGGGCTCCGAGTCCAGTTCTGAACTCTAGAAAGAAGGAACATCTAGTTTTCACCATAACTTACCAGGAAAAACACCAAACAAAGCTCCAGTGTGGATAAAAGGAAGGGAATAGTGAAGATGGGCAGAAATGAAGAAACCTGGAACCCCCAAACCCCAGATAAAATCAATACAGCCATTTTTATTTGAAAAACAATAACAAAAGCAGTAAGCTCATACTGACACAGAAGAAAAGAAATACAAATGACCAGTTTCATGAATGAAACAGCAGGGAACATTGCCAATTGGCCAGCATCTGACCGCTGGACCAGACAGACGCAGCAGGGGCTGAAAAGATACAAACCCACCCAGCCTACCCAGCATGCACCAGAAACAGATGCACCCAGTTTTGCATAGTTACCGCACGGGGCAGGCTGTGTCTTCATAGACAGGGCCACAGGTGCTCCACACAGCCGCCATCCCGTGGGGGCCCCAGGTCTTCCTCAGTGCGGAGGTCTACATTTCCAAGACACGTCCACCAGACAGAGACAGCAACACACAACAAGAAGGGGAATGCAGGGCAAAGTTATTCACAAACAGAAACCCAGGGGCACGGACATCTACCAAATATTAACCAAACTGACCCAGCGTCATGAGCGCTCATGCGTGTGTGTTTGTGTATATGTGTGTGTGTGTGTGTGTGTGTGTGTGTGTGTGTGTGTGTGTGTGTGAGAGAGAGACAGAGACAGACAGAGAGAGACAGAGACAGAAAGAGACAGAGACAGAGAGTGAGAGAGAATCACAACCAGACAACCAGGTGGGATTTATCCAAAAATGCAAAGGTGTTTGATATTTTTTTTAAAATCAGTGTATGTTGTATTTTCAGTTTAATAAAGAAAAATAATTTGATTATATCACTTGAAGTAAAAGAACATTGGATAAAAATTAAGGTAAAAATTTTGAGAAAGCCCCTCCGACACACGCTCATGCATACACACACTGTAGCACCGGTGGGACCAGGTAGGGCTCTTCTACTCCGCATAGCCATCCCACCAGTGTGGCAGCATGGTGGCCTGCCTGCCCTCCAGGACAGTGATGGCAGCGTCCCCACCCACATCAGTACCCGGCGGGCTGGTGAGCCGGGTCCTCCTCTCAGCCAGGCCTAGGAAGGCTCCGCGTGTGCTGTCCCACCCAGACCTCCGCTGACCTCCTCTACGATGCAGTGCCCACCTGCAAAAGTCAGCGTCCGGAGTTCTTGGGAGTCAGTGACCGTTCTGTCACTTGTTCCAGGCTCCAGCCAGGACCCCGTGACGATAGATCTGGGGTCAGTTCCTTGCTGTGTGTGCAGCTCACAAATATCTCCTGCCAGGTGTGGGCTTGTACCTTAATGATTTGTTCGTAGACAAATGTTTTTCATCTGGATGAGACCCAGTGTATGGCTTTCCCTCAAGGGCTGGGTTTCAGTGTGTGTCTGAGAAGTCACTGCTAGCCAGAGACTCTGGGGCTTTCTGCTACGTGGGGTGCTTCACTCCCCACACAATTAGCGGTGATGCTGTCACACACTACAGGGCTCGTTCCAGTGGTCTGAGACCTGGACACCTCTCCCTGCCCCCAGCTGAGCGGGAGCCATGAAGGGACCCTCAGCCAGGCAGCAGGAGGGTCCTCTGTCAGGACAGAGCAGGCCTCTGATGGCTCTTCTCCCCAGAGGCTGCATATCCAGGGAGCCAAGCACCTGCACACAGGACAGAGAAAACGAAGCAGAAACTGCAGAGCCCCTCGGAGCAGAGAAGCTTCTAGGCCAGGCTCTCCTGGCCCCCGTCTGCAGCTGTCCTGCCGCTGCTCTTGCCATGGCGGGCAGCACGTGCCCAGTGCTGGGACTGTGCCTGACAGCTCTAGCAGCCCAGTGTCTCAGGCGGCACCGGCAGAGACACACGGAGGAATCTTTAAGCCAGTGTTTCCTAAAGTCTGGAACTGAAGGTGCTGCTGAAACACTCTCCAAAATGTGGTTCGTTCGGGCTGATCTGGAAGAAATTACAACATGCCAGAGATCCGCAGAGGCAGAAGGAAAGTAAAAACCTTTTTATTTTCGAAAAGGAGTGAGCCTGCTCTCACATGCTCAGGTGACTGACCCTATTTCAGGGTTGGGGTGGGTAGCTATGCTCTTTGGGAAGGATCGAATTACAGAGCGAGGGTATTTGACATCTTTCTATTGGTTACAAGTTTGAATGTACTGGTTCAGCAAGCTCATTGGCTCATTCATCAGTACCAGCAACATGCTCATTGGTTAGCTCCACAGTCAACTGAGAATTAGCTGCATTAGGAGGGAAGGCAGAAGTAAGAAAACGATTTCGTAAACAAAGACATTCCTGAACAGCTTTAGCTGCAGGGAGAGGATATTTTCCTTTCTGGGACACTGGTCAGTTGAGTCCATGTGCCTCTCCAGACCACTGAGTCCAGGTGCGAGGTTTTGGAGCCCCAAGGACAGGTCCTGGCCACAGGTCCAGGGTCTCATGAGCTGTGAAATTGGGACCAGCCAATTTTAGCAATTCCCAAAAGCGGGTAAGAACATGGTCAGCATCCCTAGTCCCCAAATCCAAAGCCAAAATGTTTTAAAATGTAAACCTTTGTACAAAGCCATATGATTTCCTAAGTGAAAAATTTCACTTCACTTTATACACAAGTTTTTAAAAATGCTGTTTAAAAATGGCTATTACGTTATGGGATCAAGAGTACAGGACACATAAGTTAATTTTGTATTTAGACTTGAGTCCCACCCCCACCATTTCTCATTATGTACAGGCAGATGTCCAAACTCTGCAGCAGTCTAGACTCGACCTCACTTCCGGTCCCAAGCGTCTCGCGTGCGGGACCCTCAGCCTGCCGTACACGGGACCGTGTAGGACTTGGAGTGGAATTCCGGCGTGGTGATCGCTGTCCTCTAAGACTGAGCTTGGAGGCTGGTCCTCTGCCGCCCTGGCTGGCTCCCCTCTCAAGGGGAGATTTGATGTCCGAACATGCCTCGTCAGCATGGCTCCCTTTGAGATGGCAGCTCTGATCGCCAAGTTTTAAATCAGCTCCGTAATTACGGATGCTGCACAACATCTCCCAAATAATTAGGGAGCAGGCCGGGAATCACCGGTCAGGAGATGGAACCAGAGTGTTCTGTGAGACTTTTAATTTGCCGAGTTATAAATAATATTAAATGCCCAGGAGCTTCAATTAAAAGATGTTTACTTGTGTACAATAAAAAAATGTGATGGGGAGTGGGGAGCAGGCTGCTTGTTAGGGAGGGCTTGAAAGTGGGAGGGGGGCGGCCAGCTGCCAGGGAAGCGTCCTGCGGGAGGGCGGGCCTCCCGTCGGGAGCCTCCCAGTCAGGTGCACGGAAAACCGGCTCTGAGCCGGAGACTGGGACAGACTCTGGCTTAGCCAAACAGTCCTAGTCCAGCCTCACCACCCTTTTGAAAGTTCAACTGCTCTTAGCTTACGCTCCTGGCTCCCGCTGACTTTTGGGGTGCTGCTGTGGCTCTCATGAAGTCGCCCCAAGCCTGAGGGCACGAGTGGAGCTCACATGTGGGAGGCTCTTCTGTGAGCTCTTTCGCCCCACGGGCCCCAGGAGGCTGCGGATGGAAGGGCTGGCGGTTTCCAGGGCAACCAGGGGTGCTGCGTAAGCGCCGCCTGAGCCTGGGGATCAGAACCCTGCCTACCCTGCTGCCCTTGGGGGACAACTCTGGCTTCCTCAGGACCCCGCAGAGACGGAGAGTTAGCCATGAAACGCCAGGGGAGGCTGCTGCCTGCCGAAGCG
Source organism: Petromus typicus (assembly GCA_004026965.1). Lineage (NCBI taxonomy): Eukaryota > Metazoa > Chordata > Mammalia > Rodentia > Petromuridae > Petromus > Petromus typicus. The sequence goes on from PVIR01022176.1 coordinate 9,405, forward strand.
GTCACGTATCGGAGGTTGGGGGCTTGAGACAGCGCAAAGTCACAGTGTGAGTCCAGGTGTGGACCGGGCCAGCTCCTGCCAGGGCTCCCGGGACTTCCGTGTTCTCTGACTCCTGGCTTCCTCTTCATGGCACCCTTGCGCTGGCCACCTCTTTCTGCTCAGGAGCACCAGCGGTTTCGCTCTGGGGAGCACTTCCTCTGCATGCAGGTCAGCACTTCCTGTGTGCCATGCTGTCCAGCCAAAGGTCTGCCGATGTGCAGGGCACATGTCTGAGGCTCTTGTCCAGTAGGACGTCCCTTCTGCCCCCTGGGCTGAGCCCTCAGGATGGCTGGACCTAGAGATCTGAAACATGGCTATTGGCAGGTCATGTTACCCAGAAACCTATGGGCAGGACCTTCCCTCTGCTTCTTGCTCTAGCAGCTCAGGCCGACCTGAGAGTGTGCAGCCCCCACAGCGCCCATCTCCCCAGCCTCCTCCCTCTGCCAGTCACCCTGTCTTCCCTGTGGACACACATGTGTCGATCCAGGTGTCCCCCTCCTAGGACACCATCCAAGAGGACTGGGTCCAGCCTCATGACTGAATCTTGGCTGCACCTGCAAAGAAGCCACACTTGCAGGTGTGTGCAGCTATCACTGTGGGGGCATACATCACCCCATAGTGTCCAACGTCCAATCAAGGGTGCTGTTTCTGTCAGAGCTAATGCCTTCGGGCTCAGAACCCAAAGGTGTTAGAAAGATCTGCCTTCTGCCCCCAGGACTCAGCCCGTGTACTCTGAGAGTTCCCGAGGGAGACGTGTGTCCCAGACACGATCCACTGAGCCGGAAGCCAGGATGGGCCATCTGCCACCATGAACCTTGGAAGCCACAGCAGGAAGGGGTTGTGGATACTCCTGGTCAGCAGTAGGGGTGTGTTGTGGAGGTTGTTGTGGGTTTGGGGGCTGAAGCACAGGGTCCCACAGCATACCCTCCTGCCACGCCTCCAAGGCTACGATGAGAGTCACAAGAAAACGTGAAACTGACAAAGCCCGGGGCAGGATCTAGGTCCTCACAGGATAAAGGCCATGGTGGCCCCACCTTGGAAAGACCCACGGTGGGCAGAGCAGGGTGCTGAGGGCAGAGGGGTGTGGGACGCAGCGGGAGAAGAATGTTGTCCCAGCCAACTGAGCTCAAACGGCCAGACTGGAAGCAAGATCACATCACAGTGGACAACCATCTCACAGAAGAGCAGGTACTCACTGGTGTGGGAATGATATCTTCTCTGCTGCTCCCTTCTGGCTTCTGTAGTGCCTGGAATCCAGCACAGGAAGGGCATTAAGTCTACAGTTTAGGACGAGGTTTTGGAAAAAAAAGAATCAAAGGATTATGTCTCAGCCTCCAAAATTAGTACTACCAGAGGTGGCCGAGGAGGCAAGGACCTTCTAGGGCCATGTTCCTCTGCTGACACTCGACATCCAGGCCACTCTCAGCTAAGTCAGCATCCCCAGGAGCCTGATGGCCCAGTGTGCAACCCTCCCTTAGAGACCGGGAGATCTTGACCCAAGGGCCAGCCTGGGAGCACCTGAGGGCAGGTGGAGACCTCGCCGTGAGCCACTTATTACTGCTAGACGTTAGAGGCAGTGAGAGGGTCTTGGAGGTCTTGGGGAATTTTGACAGGACCCAGGACCGAGCCACAGGGAGAAACTCGGCTGAGGTGGATTTCTTAGGACCTGGCACGGTGGGCAGGTGGGGCCAGGCTTCAGGCCGAGAGCTGCGCAGTGCCCTGGGGGATCCAGAGGCCTGTGTCTCAGCTGGCTGGGAGGAGGACGGCAGGAGAGGCTGCCCCACCCAGTGCCCCTCTGTGTGTTTTGGTTCAACCCAGCCGCCTTTTACCTCTCTGTAAGCTCATCAGGAGAAAGAGCTCTCCGAACCTCCTCGCGTGGCCTCTTTCTTCTCTTGAGGCGGCACAGGCTCGCTCGGAGAGAAATGATGATAGATAATAGACTCCGAGAGCTCCTTTGGACGCGCAGCAGTGAAGGAGTGGATGTCACAACCAGGAGCACGCTGCCAATTGAGATGGGAAAGACACCAGATAAGATTACCGGGAGATCCTTCAGGCCGAATGAGTAGATCAATACATCTCCACGGTGAAGGCGGCTGCCGCGGCTGCCCTGGCTGCCCGCTACCTGGCCGCCTCCCGGCCTCTAGGCCTGCCTCCTGCCCTCCTGCTAAGCTGGACAGCTGGACCTCGCTGTGGACTCCCCTCCCCCTTTCCTTTCTTCCTAGCTTGAGAAAGAATTCTTTGAGCAGAAATTGTGCTTTGGGTGGGGTAGCCTATTTCAGGACTGTGGAGTTTGAAATCATAGAGAAGCGAGGCTAACCTTGAACTCAGACAACATGTAAAGATTTTTACTAAAGCATAGAGGGAAACTAAGGCCTTGGAGATGCTACAACCTAAGAGAAGCTGCATATTAACTTCTGGGGCTCCTGACCCGATGGTTTGCACATTTTTCTCCTCGTTGCAATCATTCAGGGCATTTAAAAAACTAAACCACAGGCTCAAGGTACACCCCAGACCATCCAGTCAGCACCGCGGGGGTGACCCAAGGGGCCTGCACTGTGCTGGCCCCAGCTGAGGCATCGGCTGGCCTCTGTGCAGGGAAGACCACTGGCCCCTAGTCTTCCCCCAGATGCGCTCGCTGCGTCGCGGGCCCACAGCTCTTACCTGTGGCTGTGTTTTGCATCTCAGCTTCTGGGTGAGGGAAGCACCAAAGCATAGTCACAGTGCCAGGCTGCGTGGCTCTGGGGGCACTCAGCCAGGCTGTGGTGTGTGGTGGCGCTTGTGTGCACGGCCCAGGTTCCGCTCCTCGCGCCACCCCTGTTGGCAGAAGCCTGGAGCAAGGCCTTGGCCCTCAGTCCCAATGTTTCTGGGACCCCTGGGCACCAGGCTGCTCCGCCCTGAGGTCTGCTACATCTGTACCTGCCTCTCTTTCCCTGGCCAGTGGGCATCATAGTGAGCATAGGAGCTCCCTACAGTATGTGAGGGTCGCTGCTGCCAGCTGTATCCAGAGGGAGTTTGTGTGCTGAGGAGATGAGGGCTATCTGGCTCCCAGAAGTGAGAGGAGGGGGTAGAAGTCCACTCTGCCCTGCATGGTCACATGGCCTTACGCCCCTGCCCATGTGACAGCCTCCTGGGGTCACGAGCACAGCAGCGGATCTGTGGGTGGGGACCCAGTTCAGAGGCCACCTGCTCCCTCCGTGACTCGGCAGCAGCACAGCCCCCGGAACCTCAGCTTCTACCAGCAAGGTGGAGACAGGAAGAGCTCCCCACACCACCTGGATGGTTTCCACAAGGGTTCTGTATGAACTCATGATCGTGTCGGGAGCCCTGGTGCGGGTGTGTGCATTTGTGTGTGTGGAGCTGGGAGGTGGAGTACGTGCCCTCCACACGCCAGGTCCTGCGTCCCGTTCCCAGCACTGCAATAGTCGCTAAGTAAAAAGGACTCCAGTGCACTCACCACTCAGCAAGGACACCAACCATCCCTGAGGCTCTGTGCAGTCACAACCATGCCGTCCCGGAGCTCTCCGCACAGGGACACCGTGCTGTCCTTGCTCCGAGGAGGGAACCTTGCCCGTCTCTGCCCCACAGAGGGCCTGGCCTGGGAGTTACTCAGACCGCGTATCTGCTGATGGTTGGCCAGGTGGCCACTGGGTTCGGTGTGCAGCGGCTTATAGTTTTGGGGACTGAGCTGAGCCAGGAACCCAAGCTCTGGGTTAGAATCCTCTGCGTCTTGCTGCCCGGGATTGAGAACTTGTGTCTGCGCCTGCTCGATGTGTTTTATCCAGTCTGCGAGGGCCTGGGACAATGACGTCACTTCTGAATACAGGTACTTCCTGCCGAGGCAGGCTGACATGGCCAGGCCTGAGGGAGCTCAGCACACTGGGTAGTTACTGACATAATTATTCCCACACTGGGGATGAACCTTGGGTCTTCACACTCAGCTACCTCCCTGGCCCATTTTCTTTAAGTTTTTTGATACAGATTCTTGCAAACTCATTAAATTTCCCAAGATGAACTCAAACTCGCAATCCTCCTGCCTCAGCCTTCCAGAGTGCTGGGATTAGACATGTACCAACATATCTGGCTGGGTTAATATCTCAGTCTTGGCATAATTTGAACATATGCCCTTAGGTAAGAATCCATTTGGCCCTCGAATTCTCCTCTACAGAGAGGAAAGATAATGAGAGGAGACTAAACTCTGTGTGAAGCAGCGCCACTCTCTGTGACCTCTGCACCCCCGGCCGGCGTGAACCCTGTTTCCTGTCCCACCAGCCCACGGTCCGGTGACCTCTCGTATCTTCTATTCCATCCTGAGGTCAGCAGACAGATGCACTACAGGACAAGGCAGCTTTTGGAGACAGCAGGGCACACTGGGGAGGAGAGAAAGGCACGGGTGCCCTTCCGGAAGGCTGGCAGACTGCACTCGGACTGGAAGGCTGGCAGACTGCACTTGGACTGCTCAGCTCAGGCCTGGCAGTGCGTGTGCTTTGGAAACTCTGTCTCGTGTCCCTCCGGGCCTCGGTGGTCACCTGCTCTGCACAGGTACCTTGGTCTTGGTGTGCGGAGCACTAAGGTAGGTTTACAGAGCCATGTGTTATACTCCCAGAGCCACCAGCCTGATGCGGAGTTGACACCAGGGGACATGACACTGGTTCACTAGGAGTCACAGTCACAGATAGACAACTGTAAGACAAGAGTGAAGCTCAGGGAGGGCAGCAGGGCCGGGGAGGCCGGGCGAGGGCGTTCCACGGAGGGAGCCTGAGCCAGCACTGGAGAGGGGCATGGTGGACAGGGAAGGTGGAGCTACCCTGAGTGGTGCCATGTGTTCCACAAGGAGGAGGTGAGATGCTCCCTGGGCACAGACACAGGGTGGGCAGAGAGCTGGCTGAAGAGGTATGGGGCGACCGTCTGCCAGCATGTGGACAGGACTGATTTTTTTTTTTTTTTTTTTGAGGCAAGGTCTAGCTTTTGTAGTTCAGGCTGGCCCTGAGCTCAGCCTTGAACTCACAGCAATCCTCCTGCCTCAGCTTCCCAAGTGCTGGGATGACAGGTGTGAGCACCCACGCTCTGATTGTTGTTGGGCGTGAGTCTCCACACCCGGCATTGCTGTATGTGGCTACCAGGGATCAAACCTGGGCCCTTGCACTTGCAAGTCAGGCGCTGGAACCACTGAGCTACATCCCCAGTCCAGGACTGAATTTTTTAAGGAAATGAGAACCATGTAGAGTGTGAGTGTGTGTGTGTGTGAGTGTGTGTGTGTGTGTGTGTGTGTGTGTGTGTATGTGCGCATGTGTATGTAAGAACACACACTGGATCTGTTCTACAAAGCTTTGTTCTCAGTGCATCAGCAGGGACAGGTGTGGCCTGTAGAGGACGCCGCTATAATTGAGGCCAGAGCCAGGACAGGTGTGTTACTTGCAGTCGGCAAACCCCAACACCTGCGCCATGGTGTCCTCTTGTCTGCTTCTCTCCTCCGTCCCCGAGGTCAGGACCTCAGGGCCCATCTTGGTGCAGCCCTGCGACTCTGCGGCTGTGCACTGAGAGCCCGTCGGCTTTGCTCCTGCTTTAAGAGGTGAGGAGGTGGGGCTGCACATTTCTACTGGGAGCTGATGTTGTGCTTGGCACATGGGTCTCAGGCCCCACCCTGGCAGAGGCGGCCCTCTCAGCTACCCACCACCTCAGCCTGGCTGGCATGCTCTGGGGAGGGAGGGCAGCTGGTCCCCGCCTGCACAGTCCGAGCTGTGGAAACGCTGCTGACCAGCTGTGCGTGCACCAGGGGGTGGGGCTAATGTGTGCAGGAGTCAGACCTGCGGAGAGAGGAACTTGGGGCTCCCTCGCCTGCTCTGATGGCTCCCACATTTGTCCACAGGAGCCACGTCCCAGGTCACGTGCCTCCCTCCGGGCAGAGCCCAGCCCGCAGGCTGCCACCCGGGCCCCTGGTGCACCCTATTCGTAGTTTATTTAGCTCTGGAACCACATTAGGCAGCCTCCCCAGGGGAAGGCAATTGGACTCACATGAAATAAGCCACACAGAGCCATTTAATTTAAAATGATAGAGCGGCGTCGCTTCTCTCCAGAGGAAACAAACAAACAAACAAAGCCAGATCTTTTATTCCAGTACTGGGTGGGAATTGAGCCCAGAGCCTTTGAGCTGAGCTACATCCCCAGCCCTTTTTTATTGGAGATGCGCTCTCACTGAGCTACTAGTTTGCCCAGGCCAGGCTTGGACTTGTGATTCTCCCCTGGATAGAGAGAACTCCAGCCCCGAGGCCTCCAAGGTCCCCAGGGGCTGAGGCAATGAGATGAATCCACAGGCCTCTGGGGTCACCCATGAGCCCTGGCAGTGGAGGCTCCCAGTCACACCCCAGGACGGTCCCAGGAGCACCTGGGATTATATGGCTGGCTCAGGCACTGGGAATGGGCTCAGTGCTGAAGTCTGTAGGGTGAGTGGAATGAACTGGAGGTTCACTGGTGTCAGGAAACAACCCCTGCAGGGCTATGAAGGAGACCCTGTGGTGGAGAGGCCCGGATGGGCAGTTCCCGACCTCCCGATGAACACGCAGCAGACCGGGCGGGGCCAAGGTCACAGTGAAGATGCACTAGTCTGCCGTTAGGCCTAGAATCAGTGACTGATACAGACAGAGGAGGAAGAGGGCCTGCTTCTGGCTCACACAGCCGAGTCCCGGACAGGGCCATGCAGAAGCGAGATGGGCAGGGACTTCAGGGGACATCCCAGTGCTCAGGCTGGGCTGAGCTGGGGAGAACAAGGCTCCTTGCTCCTGCCTGTCCCTGAGGAAGTGCACAAAGCCACCAGGGTGCCCAGGTGCCCAGTGAACTGTTCCTTTCCATGCCATGTGAAAACTAGAGCTGATGGACCAGGGCCACCGTACGAACCTGGGCATGCAGCTCTCCTGGGATGTGGAGGCAACTCGGAAGCTGCAGGGTCTGCGCTGATCTCCATGTTGACACTGCTCAAGGGCCGCCCATGCACTAGGGCCTCAGAGCCCTGCGTCCTTGACCTTGCGCAGCTCAGCAGGGGAGCAGCCACGCACGAGACTCCATTCCATGTGCTGACATTAAATCAGTGGAGGAGAAAGCCAGGGCGCATGACCGTCCCCACCGTGCCTCCTCCTCCGGGGGTGGGGTCTGACTTAGTGATAAGTCAAAGCAAGGAAAGGAGAGAAGGAGGAGGAAGTGAGCAGAGGATGGACAGAGGAGTGGGTAGGTGGGTGGGTGGGTGGGTGGCTGAGTGGACAGACGGGTGCGTGGGCAGATCGGTGCGGAGGGTGAATCGGTGGATGGAGAGGTCGATGCATGGATGGACAGGTGGATGGCTACGTGAGTAGCTGGATGAGCCAATGAGCGGGAGAACAGACGGATAAGAAGGCGGATGAGCAAAGTGGGTGGACGAGTGAATGAACAGATGAGTGGATGAAAGAATGTCTGGATCGAGGCCTGCGTGGGTGGGCGCAAGAATGGATCAGTGGTGAGGAACGGGAGGAGGGGAGGGAGCAGCAGGAGAAGTGGAGATTAGCGGATGGAAGGAGAGATGGGTGACAGGTGGAAATCCAATGACCTAGATGAGCCAGCGTCTCCCAGCTGGTTCCCCCAATGGTGGTGCAGTGGGGTCACCACATCTGAGGTGTGGAAGAGGCTCTGGCAAGCACTATTTATCATTTCTCATTTTATAAGGAAAAACCAGTGTTCCCTCTCACTCCGCTAACCTTTGTGTGCATCTCAGCAGAGAAGAGTGAGCAGCTTTCATGGCAGCAGGAGAAGCTCTGCTTGACTGGAGACCCTCCTGCTGCCCCGGGACACTCAGCTGAGGGGCAGCTTTGCCTGTCTGTGCAGCACTAATGTCAGTGACAGGTGCCAACAGAGAGTTAATGACATGACAGGGCAAGTGGGTGAGGAAACGGTGACCTTCTCGAGTTGACCTCATCTCTCCCAACAACACCTTGGGGACCTCACCATTGACCTCACCCGTCCTCTGTTGATCACACATGTGGGGATGGAGAAGGAAGGAGGGTCCTAGGTAAACAAAGAGTGAACAGCGGGGCTCCACCCCTCTGGGGGTCATCTCCAGACCCACCTGGCTCTCTTTCTAAGTGGGCTGACCAGAACAGACCTGGAAGTGTCTGCCTTACACCACTGAAGAGATGTAGTCCTAAGCACCTGCAGGACAGGGGTGCCCCAGCCTCAGGGGTCCCCCAGAGACCCCCCGACTGCGCACTTGGGCCTCCACAGTCTTGACTGAGCCCCACCTTCCTCATTCTGCACTGTGCCTCCTCCTTCTCTGTCTCCATTTCCTTGCATGAGCTTGCTTCTCAACAACCCGAGAGATCGAGGCTACTGTGCAGCAAGCAGACCCCAAGCAGAAATCCTCTGCATTGTAAACAGGGTTGTAAACCACACACGTCCTGGTTTTGCTCTGGGTATGCATGTGTGCCTGCGAATAACAATGTGCGATTCCAAGTGCACACACGCATGCAGGATCATGTTCAAGTCCTACATACTAATCAGAGGTACACAGCGCTGGGGCAATTTCTGCCTTCTGGGAATCAATAGATGCCAGCCATACCCGACAGGTAGAGAGCAAGACCTCACCACCCTTCTACCACTTGTCCTTCCTGGCCTCCATGTTGAGCTGCTTTCTCTAGCAGTGGCCTCAAGGCCACCTTTACAAGGTCCCGCTGGGCAGGACCCTCTAGGTCTTTAGGTTTCCACTCTCAGGCAGCACTGAATGTCTTTGACACCAAGGAGGTGTGTCCTCTGTGTCCCCCAAATACATATTGGTCGGGATTTGCTCTGAAACAGTTTCTGGGGAAGAATGTCATGTGCATGAATAATGCATCGCACTTTAATACTTGAGGCTGAGCAACAAGGAACCAGAGATGGTTTGTTTTGAGGGAAGATGAAATATTTCTCCTTGGACAAAAGATGAATAATAGAATCCCCAGTGGCATCAGGTGATTGTGGTTGTTGGTTGGAATGAAGATAGAAGGAGCTCCTTCCTACTGATGGTGCTGAGACCCACAGTCCACCCTCAGCTGGAGGAGGCCTCACTGGGCTGGACCTCACCAGCTGAGTATATGCAGATCAAAGCCCTTGTTTATCACTCCTCTCCAAGTTTTCATTTTGCACGTTCCCCATGCACAGAAAACCAAGGTCAGACCAGACTCACCCTCAACCTACATAAATAGGTGACACTGGTCTTAAAATCTAAGGGCTCTGAGAAGAAGGAGACTCATGCAGGAGAAGGGAGACCCATGGATTCCTCCCAGGCCACAGCGCCCCAGGTGAGGTCCCCACATGGCTTTTTTGGGGGGTACCAGGTGTGTGAGGAGAGTGAAGCTGCAGGTCCCTCCCTCTCAAGGACTTGGGGTGCCTGGGAACTATCAGCATCCTCAAGACCCAACAGTGTCCCCAACCACATCATCAGTGTCGCTAGCTTACACAAGATGGCCGGCCACCCCATTTCACTGGCTCTTTAAAATTCCAGTCTGGGCTGGACAAATGCGCTTGGGTGCATAGAGAAGCCAGCAACTGTACTGTTAGGTGCTGAGGATTCTGGAGTAATTTACAGCTGGCAGAGGCTTCGGGCATGGGCATCCGCTGTGCCCTGTGGTCAGGACAGGAGGAGGGAACCCGCTGAACCTCGCAGACAGGAGGATCAGCCCAAAGGTCCATAACTTGGACCAAAAATCCAAAGTGAACTTGTTAAATAGCACCCGGTAAATTCAGATTCTGTCCGAAACATTTTACTATAAAACAGGATTAATAAGAGGAAGAGGATAAACGCTGTGCTTCCTGTGGAAGATTTGGAACCCGCTGGGCTTAACGCTTTCCGTGCCGACTGTGCTCCAGGACCTTGGAGAGCTCCTCCGCCTTCTGGCTCCTTTTAACAGGTCCGCACCGCAGAAAAAACGGTAAAGGTGTCTCTGAGCCTCGGTTCCAGTGTGCAGCTATATGAACAAAGGTTCTAGAAAGAACAAATCTCTAGAACCAAGAGGGATTTGAGCATTTCTGACAGTCTCTTAAACCTGAGAACAATATTTGAATATTGAGAACAGAGTCCCAGCTGGGCCCGCTGCGAGCCCCCTTTGTAATTACATCCTTGCGAGGAACGGCGAGATTCACGAGGCGAGGCTCTGCCCGGTCACGGACTGCTATTCCTGATTCCCGGGGACCTACTGTCACAGACCAGCTGCTCCAAAAGCAGCCCTACTGAGTGCGTACCTGTTTACGTGATCCTTGCAGGTGTTTGTACGTGTGTGTGTGTGTGCTCACGAGTGTGGGTCCATGAGTGACTGCAGCTCATTTCTAGACCTGTCATTTCCTTGGCTGCTTCTCCAGCTGGGAATTTTAAATGGCTGGTGTTGTGAGAAAAGCCGATAAGCTTGAACATGTGGATTTTGGAGAGTGAGAACAAATAACGAATACTGATACATTCTGGGCTATTATTTTGACAGCTCTGAATTCCCATAGTACTTTTAAAACCAGATCTTGTACCAGCATTTTATTCTCTTCTGCTGGTCAGAATGCATACCAAACTTGAGGCATCCTTTTGCCAAGAGTCTAGCGTACACTATTTAGGTCCTTGGTCTAGTGGGACCTGCTGAACCGGGAAGCCCCGCATCCCACAGGTGACTGACGCCAGGGCCTGGACTTCACTGGGGAGTTCAAGGTGGAGCCCGGAGGCAGAGGAGGCTTGGTTTCCTGTAGCACTGAGAATGATGAGGTTTGCCTGTCTTTTCAGTATGATAATAATATTGACCTCCTAAGGCTTTTGTGAAAGCTCAAACCAGGTAATCGATGTGAAGTGCTTAGTGTCCTCTGCACACCAGCCAGGCCCTGCTATGTGGCCAGGACTATTCTCCGTCTGACAAGCGGTGGTAGAGGGACTGTTTCCCGAGGGGCTTCCGGCGACTCTGTGTGTGCTTGTGAATATGTATCGTGGCTAAGTAAAGACAGAGTGGCATTGTGGGGCGTAAACTCGGACAGAGTGACAGGGGGAGAATGAGCCTGTGCAGACACCGGGGAAGATACAGAGGGAACAGGCTCAGGAGGGGACCGGGTGTGTCGAGAATGTGGCAAGAAGGTTCCCCAGAGCACTGCCAATCACTCAGGGCGTGAGTGACCTGTGAGGGGACGGGGCGAAAAGCGCAGTGAGGGCAGATTCAGTGTGTCACTCAAGGCCAGTACGATGGCCAGGCTGTGATTCAGCTCTGTCCTAAATGCCCAGCCCTTCTCTTCACCACAGGCTGGAGCCCCGCAGACACCGCGAGGCCGCCCAGGAGCAGTGCCCGGCGGTCCCAGACATGGCCTCACCTCTGCTCCGGAAGTCCACCGCGCACACAGAGGCCAGGGTTGTGATCTCCATGTCTGAGCAGTGCTGCGGAGCGGGACGCGGTGGAACGGGCTCCACGAATGTCAAGTGCGTCAACTGCGGTGGTTCATACAGGTGCTTATTATTTCCTCTCTTCCTGACCGCAGGCTGAGGATTATCCGGGTATTTTTAGCTCAGGCTGAGGATTATCCGAGTATTTCCACCTCAGGTTGAGGATGACCCAGACGAGCTGTCCGGGTATTTTCTCTCCTGTCCTGCCACCAATGTTCCCTTGGGGACATCAAGGCTGGCACAAGCCATCGAGGAAATCAAAGCACCTCAGGGGAACAGGGGGAGCCAAGGTCGAGGAAAGAGTGTGGTTTTAAACAGGGCCATGAGGGGAGTTCAGACGGACGAGGCGCAAATGAGCAGAGACCTAAAGAAACGAAGGAGCATGATGCTCTGTCCTCCGGCCAGAGTTACTGATGGTCCGTTTTAAATCCCCGTCCTACTCATCAAACTTTATTCCTCAGCCAGTCTGCAAAACTTTTCAGAAAAGTTTCCACAAACTTTATTTTTCCACAGGACAATTCAAAAGCCACCCCGCTCCGGAAGTGCTGAAGAACAAATGGCCTCGCTGGCTGTAAACCTGATGCTTACGATATGGGAGCTCATCTCAGGTAATAAAGTAAATATGCCACCTTGTGCTGGCCCAGGGAAACTTTGCATGCAGAGAAATCACCAGGGTCTCACAAAAACACATGTGAAACATCAGCATGCCAGCCGCGGGCTGTGTGATCACAGAGCCTCTCACAAACCTCTGCGTCCTGGGCTTTCTCAGTGTGATAAAGTGGGGGACATCGGCCATCCCTGGCCTGAGAGAGGCTATGAGTGGCACAGAAAAGATGACTAAGAAGATGATGCGCATATTCGGAAATGAGTCTCCCTAGCGGGCCAGGTGCCGGAAGCTCTGACTAGAGAAGTTATGGCCTCACACCTGGGCTGCAGAGCTGGGAGGGGGACACCCAGCAGAGACTGTCACAGGAGGAACAGACTTGCGATTTGGGCTCAGGCTGGGCCACCTACACTGGAAGCCTCCTGTTCCATGACAGGCCGAGGGCGAGTTTAAGCAAGTCATCTAGCTTATGGCAGAAGGCAGAGGGCAGAGGTCCTCGGTACACCCTGTGCTGCCAGGAGTTATTTTACTCCCGCGACACCCCAGGATCCTTCTGTAGCTTCCCCTGAAGCTGAGGGGATAGAGGCAGGGGAGGCCGTGTGTCTCAGACCTGGGTAAATGCTTGGGGAAAAGTAGACTAGAAAGGAAGCACTCCCCACCAAAGGAAGTCGGGGTTCCTTCTCTTGGCAATCTGGGGATAAAGCAAGAGAGACCAGCAGGAGGGCGGCTCTTTTCCAAGCGAGCAGGCTTATGGCTGGGGCCCCAGGGGCGTCGGTGAACAGTGGGGTCCACACACCTTGCTCAGCAGTGAGCCCTGGGGTTCCACAGGGCTTCCAGGAGCACTGCTCCTGATGAAATCCAGGACAATGGAGAAAGGAATCAAAGGGAGGGGCAGAAGAATTAACACGAGTGACTGTGGTTGATGGTTTGTAAAATAGGTATATTTCCTACATTTAAAGAGATTGATATCTGTGTAAAGATATGAAAGGAGTAAGACTTCATCACAGAGGGCCAACGTAGTCAACGTGGAGCTTTTCCAAATGAAAGATCTCGTAATTACCTGTCATTTTCACTGGATGGCTTAAATTGAAGTTTTAGAATACCAGAGCGGAGGGCACAGGAGGGGAGGACAGGTGTTCATTCATTACCTGAAATACAGGACACGGTGACTCAGGCACAGAAAGTGTGAAGATGACAGGACAGAGCAGAGACACGGCGGAGAAGGCCGCCTACCTCTGCGCACAACTTCCAGCAAAAAAGGGGGGAAGGAAGGAGGGGCCAGAGAGTGGGCCGGAGGGTCTGAGGGGGCAGCAGCGGAGCTGAGTAATAACCCTTCAGGGCTGATTAAAAGCAGGACTCATCCACTGAGAGCCTCCGAAGCCCAGTCAGGACTGATACAAGGAAGTACGAAGACGCGTCACAGAGACATCGGAGGGAAAGGAGACGGGGAGGTCGTGAAAGGTCCCCGACTCCCGAAAGAGAACGGCTGGGCTGACAGCGACCGCAGGGGCAGAAGGCGGTGGGGTTCAGTCTCCAAAGAGCCCCGCTTCTGGGGTGGGGCACCTCAGCATGGCCCTGATGGGCACTGCAGGGAAATAAGCCCGAAGAGCTTTGCCTCGCTAGAGTTGATGTGTGTGCCTGTGTGTACACGAGTGTAGAAAGAGAGAAAGGGAAGGAAGGTGATACGAAGAGGACCGTTGAGCTCATAAACTTGTAACCGTGTTCCTAACCCTCAACAAAATACTGATCATAAAAAATACTCATAAATCTGCAAAATGCTGATGTGATTGAGAAATAATAACAAACATCTAGTTTCGGAGGCTGAAAGACCTACCTGCTATTCATCATTGGAAGTCTGAAGACGCCCCTTCCAAACCCAGGTGAACTGCGAAGCCGAAGTGGGTGTAGCAGTGGGGAGCTGGGTGTCGGGTGCTGCTGGGGCCTGGCCTCATAGCACCCGCGCGTGAGCCACCTGCTCACAGGGCCTGGCTGCTGGCCCCGGCCTTGCACTTTCAGCCAGACAGCCTCAGGGATGTGGGGTCAGCGCCCTGCTCTTTGTCCTGTAATGGTGGCTCTCTCTCCGTTCTCCCCAGCTGCCAGCCCCGCCCCTGCGCTGGGCCCCCGCTCTTTCCTACCACACGGACACTTGCACACCCGCCCGTGCACAGGTACACTTGCACACAGATGTGCAGTCATGCATGGGAGGGTACACATGCCTTCACACATGTGCTCACACGCGTGTGCTTACATGTCAGGTTATAATCATGAGTTTTCCCTCGTGCCCTCCTCTCCCACCCACAGTCCTGGTGAGGCCTCTGCCCTGCTGAGCTGGTGCTCTCCAGGAAGCCACCCCTGCCCAGGGTTCCCCTTGGCCTGCCGGTCTCCTTGTCATGGACTGCACCTCTCTTAACGTCCAGGGTGGCTGGGTTTGGAGATGGGCTCTAAGGAAGTGGGGGACCGGGAGGAAGGGCTCCTCTGGGGATGGGCTTAGTGTCTGTGTGGTCCAAAGACGGCTTGGGTGTCCCTGCGGCTCCACTGGAGTTGGAGGCTCAGTCCCCAGGGTGACATTGTGGTGACGGTGGGGTGACAGGGGGTCCCTGGGGGTTCTCAGAGATGGCTCCTGAGTGACTTCAGTCCACACTGGGGGGTCGTATGAAGTAAGCCAGGCCCCACCCAGCTGTCTGGCATGAGATGTGGCCCCCACAGCCTCACCCTCCCTCTGCCACTCAAGCCCAGGTGTGTCCCTCCATACACTGACGCCGCCGTGGACGCTGACTCTGGACTTCCGCCCTCCAGAATGGGAGAAAAAGCTGCTTGTGCAGCTTCCGGAGCGGCGTGCACAGCCGTGACTTGTGAGGACACGCGCTGCCCCTCACATGGCTCTGCACCCCATCACCCTGCGCACAGCCCTTCCTGTGTCCCAATGTCCCCTTTGTGTGCCACGCGGGCCTTCAAGGTGGCACTTGTGCTGTTCTGGCCGCCTCTTCTCTGCACTCAGTGGCCATTAGCCAAGGCGGCTGGCGTGGCACACCGGCGAGAGCTGTCCGCGGAGAAGTGTCTCGCACAGGCCTCTGGACGGATGACACAGCCTCCTGCCTCTGCATCTTCACTCTGTTCTTTGTGCTTCATGGCTGCTTTGTCATCCAAGATTAATATTTATCCAAATAATTATTTTCAAATAAGATAAAAACCAATATTTCAAACACGAGCCTTCCAACTCATGCAGGAAATTCTATATATTTTCAAAACCATTCATCAACTCCACCCTGACTAGAGACGTGAGAGTACGCTTCCCGGCGAGTCCAGCCCTGGCGCTCTCGTCCTCTCTGCATCCTGGGTAATCTGTCAGCTGTCGCCGTGGAAGTGCTCAGTGTCCCTGGACCCTGGTGGAGCTGCGGAGCCCAGGGCCGCCTTGGAGGTTGGGGTTCATCCTTAGAGCCTCCTGCCAGCAAGGCTGCTTTCAGCGGAGAACCTTTCTCCAGTGAGTTCCACGTTCTGTATCCGAAGTTTGGGGGCTTGACCATCCTCAGGCGTGCTCCAAGTCCTGGCCTCTGGTTTCCATTGGGTATGAATGGCTCCTTCCCTTGGACTCAGTGATTGAAACCTTTGTCGGCTCCCGGAGAGGTACCTTGGTGGTGGCACATAACTGCAGGCCAGGGTGGCCTTCCCTGTTGGGGAACACCATAGGACAATTAATGACATATTTCCCCCTGGCAGAGAAGGAGAGAAAAAGCACATTTCAGGATGGTTTTGTTTTCCATATTTTTTTAAAAAAATATAAAAACTTCAGAAGAGTTTCTTATTAGGAAAATAGCAAAGAAAAGTGTCCATGGTGGGACCAGCACCACCACCTACTTCCCGTCTGAGTGCCTCGGCTGGCCGTGCTTGCCCAGGGTCCAGGGGCAGAGGCCGTTGGCACAGCTGCCCCGCCCATGCAGGACTCCACGGGCCTCAAGAAGTCGAAGCCCTCTCTGGTCTCCTTTGGGAGATGGGAGAGGCCCATGTGCTGGGCTAGGGTTTTAAGGGTTTTGCTTTTGCTTTTTCAGTGTAATTTTGAAGGAATGAACATTTGAGTTTTGCATATGTGTGCTTATTTTTTTATTTAATTCTTTTTTCTTGGGATCATAAAGTTAGAAGTATTTAAATTCATATTTCAGGAGATAAAAGAACCTTGCATTTTTCATCTACTTTATGCATTTTTTCTAATTAAAAAAAAAACAAAAACCATTTTCTACTGGCATCCTGAAGGGCGCAATTGCATGAGTCAGGAGAATAAATAACAGATAAAAATAAATGTAGTTCTCAGCAAAGGTAAGTGCGACTTCCCTCAGGGGTGGGAAAATAGGTGTGCAGAGGAGGCACACAGCCCAGGGGATGATGGGCTAGCGTGGGATGTGGGCACCGGCACCCGGAACTGTGGAAGACCGTGCGGGGCGCCCCGCTACCGTGCAAAGTGGACCCGAAGGCTGGGGCCTGCTCTCCAAGTTCCTGTAAAAGCCTCAGGCCTGGGCTGACGGTGACAGTGACAGTGAAGGGCATGATTGTGCTGATGGAGATGTTGTGAGCGCCTGCCTCCCATGTGCGAGGCGAGGCTCCAAGCGTCTGGCTTGTGTGTCTCATTCTTTCTTTTCCTTCTAGCGTTATGGGGCTATAACTAACAAAAATTACATACACTTGGAATGTACCTTGTAATGTTTTGATCCATGTATACATTGTACCACCATTAAGCTAATTCGTATACCCATCACCTTGGTGTGTGTGGGTGTGTGTGCGCGCGTGTGCGCGCGCACACACATGTGCACATGAGCAGGCCTGTGATGAGTCATCGCGACCTACTCCCTCGGCAGATCTCCCCTCAGTCTCTACAGGCCTACAGTCGGTGCCCCACTGTCCAGCACACCCCCACACTTGTCCACCCCTCACCCTGCCGCCCTGCACCCTTCATCCACATCGCCCTACGTGAGAGACACAGCCTTATCTTCCTACGGCATCAGAGAGACTCACATGCAATGCTTTCCCTGGACACTGAGTGTGGGGCACACGTGCCGGGGTGACAGCATCATGCTGGTGGCTGCCACCTGCCGCACAGTCCTTGAGGAACTCCTGGGAAGGGCATCTTCGAGCCCAAGGCCCATGAGACCTGGATGGTGGCAGGTGCTTCTCCAGAGCGACCCCTGGAGAAGGAGGGAGGTGGCCGGTGAGCCTGCACCAGGGGCCCAGCTCAGGAACAGCCCAGGGAACCAGGCTAGCATTCTCCTGGCTCCCCAAGCCCGGGGTGTGTGCTCAGAATTAGGACCAGCTCCAGCCCTTCTAAGGCAGATCTAATTTCAGACACACATTTAGGGCTGAGAAGTGAATCACAGAGGAGCAGCACTGGGTCTCGGGTTGGTGAGGTCACGGCAGACGAGTGCTGGTCTCTGTCTGCCTTGTGCCCTTGCCCACACCACCTTCAATGGAGTGCCAGGCGATGCCTTTGGCAGATGGGGACATCGTGGCCTCTCCTCACAGTCCTGTGGTCATGGGGAGCAGATGCCTCAGGCTGACCCCTTGTTTCCCATCATCTTCTGCTAAGTATCCAGAGTCCAGTTCCTGGGGTCACTGTTTGAGGTGCTGGTGGCTCCACTCCTGAGTCTTCCGCTGCCTGATCCCCAATGCAGAGCAGGTGGCTGGCTGGTGTCAATGGGGCAGAGCATGGCTCCAGCTTGTGCCTGCTTGGCTGAGGGCTGGTAGAGGGACAGGGCACCTCCCAGGAGCAGGCCGAGGCTCTGGCCGCATCTGCCCTAAGTGTCTGCCCTGCAGGAGGCTGGGCACTGCGCTGAGGAGCACTGGCACCCCTGCGCCACCTTCACCCCTGGCGGCATCTGTTCTGTGCTTGGCTGCTGCTTGTGGACCTTAAACCCCCAGAAGCCGGTACTCTTGAGGGCTGGGTCCGGACTCCTGCGCAGGAGGCTGTGGTGCGCGCTGTGCAGGGAGAGTTAACTGCTGCTCTTACTATCTAATCTCCCTGGGACACCCAGTGGCCTGGGGCAGCCGTGGGCATGACGAGGTCATCTGATGGGGACATCTGAGCTGGTCCCGCACCACGGCTCTGCCCAATGTCTACCGCGGCCATTAGCAGGCTGAGCCTCTGACTTCTGAACATGGATACAGAAGTGTCACTTTATTTATCCAGCTGATGGCTCAGGGGCCCATAGCTAAAGGGGGGCTTCAAGCCACCATGCCAGGGATACCAGCCTGTGGCATGCTAAGGCACCCCAGAGGGGAACCCCAGAAGCTGCAAAGGAGGCAGGCAGGGGTCTCCCCAGGCTGCCTAGGGGCATGGGTTTGGGGGTGGGGGTGAGCACAGGTCTCCCCGCGCCCCTCCTCAGGGGCAGCCCACGCCTGCCAGCCTCGCTGCCTCTGAGAGAAGGAACTGGAAATAGAACAGCCAAATAAGGAGAAGCAGCGCTTTCTTTGGAGCTGCCTGGAGGTGAGATCACATAGCACCATGGCGCTGCCTTCGACAATGGGGATCCCACCCGGGGGACCTGGCCAGATATGAGGTGCTGGGGGGTAGGGATGGAGTCCAGCACAGCAGAGCAGCCAGGCAGTTCCTGATCAACACCAGGTGCAAGGTATTGTCTCCTGTCGCAGTCCAGCATCCTCTGGGGCTGTGGGGGCCATGGGACATGGCAGGAAGAGGACAGTGCTGGTGGGAGATTTCTGACGTTCTACTGAGCTGTAATTAACGCTGTGTCACGAAAGCTGGAGAGGCTGCTGATGTTCCCACCACAAAGAGCCAATAAGTGTCCACAGTGAGAGATTTGCCAAGTACCCTGACTTGATCTTTGGCCTGCGTGTGCACATCCGGAAATATCCCACTGACCCCCATAAATATGCTCAATTATCACTCGTGAATCAAAACTAAACTACAAACAAAACAATTCAGATCTCCCTCACTCCAGCCCCAGCCTCTGCACCTCTGTACCTGGATCACCTTTCCACAGTTTCCTATGTGTGTGCAAGCACACACACTGCAAGTACACATATACTGCAAGCATACACACTGCCTAGTACACACACTGCAAGTACACATATACTGCAAGCATACACACTG
>PVIR01022177.1:0-28514 GCA_004026965.1 Petromus typicus
CATTCTTCTTTATATCCAAACATTAAGGTTTTTGTTTTGTTTTTGGTGGTACTGAGGATTATACTAAGCTACATCTCTGCCATTTTTAATTTTTGTTAATTTTGAAACAGTAAGCCCTCAAGTTTCCCAGGCTAGGCTTAAATTTGTGATCCTCTTGTTTCACCCTCCCAGAGTGTTGGGATTATAATCATATGCCATCACATCTGGCCCTAAACATTTAAATTAAATCCTATTTTGAAGTTCTTAAAAATTATTACCAAAATATACTTTAATAAATAAGGAAAAATCTTCTTTTTGGTTCTGTACCAGTTCAAATTGGCCCTCAAATTATTACTGCAAAAAGTAAATAGCACACCATGTTGAAATACTAAATTCTGGTGGTGGGGTTTATGGTGAGGAGTTATTTACACCAAGCATCCCAAGAGCTAAGCCAAGGGATAAGCTACTAATGACAAAACAGATTAGCCTCCAATTAATTATAATTTCACCCCATCTTTATGGACTTGAAGGCAAAACTTAACAAAGAACCTATAAAATGAAATGATGCGGACCAACCTTTTATTGCACCCACAATATTCTGGTCTAGTCCTTTCCGGTTGTCATTCAATCCTCTTTTCCTCTTCCCGTTAGGTAAGGAATTAGCCAAAGTCTTGTCATCAAAAAATGCACACACCAGCTTTCGGAACAGAAGGCTTCCTGAGCGAGTATAGTTTGACAGGATAGAGTCCAGCTGAGATTTAGGCATAAACACGTCAAAGCCTTCGGCAAGTTGCACTTCTGGCTAACAAAAGAACAGAAATATTTTATTAGAAGCAAGATCTGAAGCATCTGACTTTGGACACCGAAACATTCATTATACATAGATAGTACAGCTTCTTTCTTTATTTCTTTTTACTGAGGATCAAACTCAGGACTTGTGCTTGTGAGACAGGTAGCGGAACCCTGGCGCTTACAGTTTCATTTTTGCGTACCAGGACTCGCAAGTTATAAAACCAAAGACCTTTTAGTTCACAAAACAATGTTTAATCCCAACATTAAGGCTTATTAAAAGCAATGGAGAAGAGTTCTCTGTAAAAGCATTCCTGTTCTTACAGTGAAGGAAGGTTAGGGAGTCACAGAATCATCAATTCTAGAGCTCAGGGAATTCAGCTCTCTGTTATACGAAACATCCCCTTTTAAAGAAGGAGCTACAGTCCAAAGAGATCACAATAAAAATGACGGCAAATAATTCAGATGTTCTCAGTGCATTGCTGAGTACAGATCACTTTCTCTCACATAAAAAACGTAATTCCTCTTGCATTAAGCCCTGAATGTGAAGCCAGCCACGAGCCTTCTGTGGCCATCTATGGAACCACTTTTCTCCGGATGAAAACTTCAGTAAATCCTTGAAGAAAACACAAAAATTATACTTCTCCAGAGAAGAAACACTGAAGCTATGTTCCTGAGTGCCCTGGAAAATCAGTGTACCAGCCACTCAGTGTCAGGAAATCCCTTACAGAGAGAGGGATCTGGAGACCTAGACGTGCCTCTGACGGGGACACCATGGCACCATGAGAAGAGTCCAGACAGACAGTGCACATCCTGTCCTCTTCCCACGGCTGCGCACACCCTTCCCAACTCCTTCCTGCCACGGAGGCAGCAATGCACTCTCTTACTGCTGCCTATCTACACACAGCTGTATCTATTGCACCGCACAGAGCACATCTTCTGTCTCTAGGGTCTGAGTACATTTTTATGAAATAAATTCTCTTAGTACTAATCTAAAGGAAGTCATTTACTATTGGTTATAACATGATAACCTTAATAAATTTCCATGAAGAAATATAGTAACTTTTATTAGAAAAGTCAGAACACTTCACTTTCATAAGCTGTATGTACTATCAAGAATCATTCTAAGATGGTATATTTGTCACTTACAAACGGGGCATTTCTTTCTTTTTTTTTTGCAACAAGGTCTCGCTTTGTAGTTCAGCAGAAGACTGGCCCTGTAGTTCAGAAAGGCCAGCCTCAAACTCACAGCAATCCTCTTGCCTCTGCCTCCCAAGTGCTGGGATTATAGGTGTGAGTCACCACACTCAGCATAGTGATATGTGGTAGCGGGGATCGAACTCAGTATCTTGAGCTTGCCAACACAAGCTCAACAGATGCCAGAATCACTGAGCTAAATCCCCGGCCCAAAACACATTTGAAGAATGTGCATTTCTTTAGATTTTCTAAATGACATTAGAAATGAGAGAATTGGGATTAATTTCTCTTCTAGAAAATAAGAACGCTCATTTTTGTTTGTTCTGCTGTTTTCAAAATGCCCAGCACAATGTAATCCAAGTAAAGAGAGCTCAGACTGTAACCGGGACTAATGATGGCAAACCTTTTAGAGCTTTCACTGGTACACACAGCCCAGCATGGCACACATGCCACAGGGTTAGACCATTTGGATGACCTGGGAGGGTGCTTAGCTATACCCAGAAGTCATCTCATTCCTCAGCTTCACATCCCATTCAATATTTGATTTCTAAATGTTCAGTAAGTAACACTGAAGAAACAGTGCTGTTAGATCTCCCCTCAGCATCTGCATCTTGCTTAGTGGTCTGTAGAAAAGCGGAAAGTAGCCAGAAGCTAAACACCTAATTCCCAGAACAAGGCTCACATACCACACATTCAAGAAATACTTGGTGAATGATTCAGTGTGGAAATATTAGCACTGAATCTTATGACCATAATCTAAAGATGAAGTTTCATTTTAATTGTGCATGTTCTATTAACTTTTACTCTAAATGAAATGATCTCAGGTTTTTGCTAAGTGTTCTATCATTTGAAAGGCATTAAAAGAATCCTAGTATAGCTCATAGCTATTTGAAGGGCCAAGACTTTTGAAGCTCCTGAAATGCAAAGAGGAAAGGAAAGCCTCCAACTTGTCTCACTCCCATAATCTTGTTTGGTTCAGGTACCACTAAGCAGGTGGTATCTAAAGCCTAGAGCTCTGCCACCCGACTTCTGCAGCTCCCAGGAGCTCCTTTCCATCCATCCTGCTGGGGGACTGGGATCCCGATCTGAGAAACCCTGACCTGAATGACCCACCGGCCAGAACTCAGAGTGCTCTCTAAGCAGGTCTCTGAGACTTCTGAAGTGTTTACTTAGTAGGAAGAGCACTCTCCGCTGTTCAGCATGCCAAGCACCCAGTGTTCATCAGACATGCCAGAATTCATCCAAGACGACAGTACAGAGGCACAGCTCCCTGTCCCCAACTAAAGCAGGGGCTTGTGAGTCTTGTCCTTGGCTTGGTGCTGCTCTGGGAGGACGCCACCTGGATTCACAGCCGCATGCTGAGCACCTCCTGTCAGGACTCGAGGCTACTCTGCAGCTGAGATGCCTTTCACAAAAGTAGAGAGACGAGCACCATGAGACAGGTGCACAGTAGGTGTTGCTGTGCTGGCCATAGGCACGATGGGGCAGCTGGAGCTCCAGGGCTCAGAGGGCACTGAGATAGCCCCTTCCAGGGCCCAGGAGCTGCCTAGGGGATCTCTGTGATTCTCAACACTTCCTGGTGGGCTCTGTGGTGCCTAGACTTCCCACTGCATCGCAGCAGTGACGTGGTTTCTGAGGTGCTGGCCCAGGCAGAAGCTGTTGGTGCCGTCTATTCTACTTCCTACTGCCAGACACACTGTTACTCTGAATTGTTCACCGAGGGACACGAGCTCAACAGCTCACAGACACCTGACAAAGCAGTGCAGGTGTGGGGAGCTGTGGCCACAGCAGCAGCAGCCAGCTCAGAGGGAGCCAAGCCCTACTCTTCCCACCCTGCCTGGCTGCCTCCTGCTCAGATTTCTCAGCAGGCAGGGACCCAGTGCCAAGGTGCCCACACATGCTGCAGAGCAGCAGCTCCTTAATAAATGGGGGTAGCTTTACTTTCTGAATCAGGAAGAGAGGTGATGTTAACTAATCTCCAACTTTCACTTTAAAATTTCATTTCTTCCATGATATATAAGTAATCATAGCCCATCCCTCCCAGATAATCACCCACAACTCTGCACATATATTTAAAAATGAGTCAACACTCTTGACTGTTTGCTATCTATAAATGAGATCTGCCTGCATACTAGTAATAGTTATGACAGAACAAACACTACTCAAACCAATACCATTTACAAACCTAGACTTTCTTCGATGGAGTCACTAGTTGATACACAAGCCAAGACTGATAGCTAACAGATTTATTTGAAGAGGTTATTGATTACCGAAGCAGTCCAATCTTTTAACAATGACACCTAAATTACGGGGGCACAATGTACAACAGTTACAGTCATCTCTTGAATTTCTACCATGCATGTCATTTCTCTGTACGTCTCAGCTGTTGTGGTGCCTCAGCCACCTCAGCACAGCAGTGCACCCAGCACTGACTTCCTACTCAGTCCTACTGTGTCTTACAGGGGTAAGCACAGCAGGTGAAGGTTGTGCTTAAGAAAATCGCCTTTAACCCAGGCCTGCTCATATTGCTTTGTTTCTTTGAATTTCAGTTGTGGTCTCTCTTTACCTAGAGGCAGGTAGGGCTAAAACTTACCTTGAGTGAGGGATCCTCCAGCCAGGTAAATTAATGGACTCCTTCACTCAAGTCCCTTTGAGCATATCATGTGACTCCTCCCCCCACCCTGTATAATTTAAACAAAGACAAAGGTAGGGCAACTTTATGATCATACAAATTAATTACACAGGGAACATTCTAGCATAGGCTATATATATATATATATATATATATATATATATATATATATAATTATAGTGAAATATGTAAAGGGCTACAGGTGGTCATTGGATGAAAGAGCAAAAACTGCAGAAATACTCAGACTGAGAATGGGCCCCAGTATCAACTGGTAACTCCATTAGCCCCAGACTTTCATTTGTGAATCAATGAATTCACATTCTATGTTGCATAAAACCCACACCCAGAGGCACATGTATAATACCCAGATGAGATCATGGGGTGGGAAGTGTTAAAAAGCCAGGCTGAATGGTTAAGTCTCAGATAGTCTTCAGACTCAAACCTGGAAGAGAACTGTAGAGGAAGAGATGGACTGATTTTCGATTTAAAAATGTGTACCTAGATAGGCAAGAATTTACACCCCACATACTACTTCTTGATGTCCACTATTTCCTTTAGAGTATGCAGTATAAGCTATAATTGATTTCATTTTGCACATAAATGTCATCTGTTTGTTTGATAAAAATAAAATTATATGTATCAATCAGATCTGCTCCAGGAAGACTTACTATTTATTAAATGCTAGGTCAAAAGCTCATATTATAGGGCTGGGGATATAGCTCAGTGGTTCCGGTGCCTGTCTTGCAAGCGCAAGGGCCCGGGTTCCATCCCAGGTAACCACATAACAATACTGGGTGTGGAGACTCACGCCCAGCAGCAACCAATACCACATACCACAGTGCCGGGCGTGGTGGCTCACGCCTGTAATCCCAGCACTCGGGAGGCAGAGGCAGGAGGATTGCTGTGATGTGAGTTTGAGGCTGAGCTCAGGGCCAGCCTGAACCACAAAGCGAGACCCTGTCTCAAAAAACCTTAAAAAAAAAAAAAAAAGCTCATATTATAGCGACATGTGTGCACCCATGTTTATAACAGCTCAGTTTGTGATTGCTAAATCTTGGAAACAACCAAAATGCCCATCAACTGGAGACTAGATAAAGAAGATGTGGTTCTTTTATAGAATAGAGTATTACTCTGCCTTTAAAAATGATAAGATTGAGTCATTCATATTCAAATAGATATACCTTGAGGACATCCTCATAAGTGAAATAAATAGGTCACAGATGTGTAAATATCATACTTTTTCTCTGGTATGAGAAAATGAAGATGTAAATGAGTTGTAGTATGTATAGTTGATATTGTGAAATAGAAAATATTTAAAAGGAAAGAGGGTATAGGGGTAAATAATGAGGGGGAAAAGAATGTGATAATAATAAAGAAAAAAGGAAACAAAGATTACATATATGGGGGTAGGGGTTGCAGGGCGGGGTGAAAGGGGAAAAATGAGAATCAAGTCACGTCATACTCTAGTACAAACTCAATGTTGAACATGATGATGACATGTATTAATAATGTACCAATAAAGATTTAAAAAATTGCTAGGTCAAAAGCACAGTAGGGAACATCTGTGCCTGGAAGGCAGCCTGCTTGGCTAGCCTGGCCGGTGCTGCTATTACGGTTACTCAGCTCTGAACAGGGGTGTCTGGGGAATCCCAGTGCCAGTGGGGCAGGAGCAGCTGCATGGACTCCATCAAGACCAACACTGAACTACAGGTTCTGCAGAGAGCAGCAAATGCTCAGCCAGGTCTACGCAGAAGGTTCATCGACATGCAAGCATATATTTAATGCTGGACAGGATAAAACTTAAATCGTTGCAAAACTGATTCTTTACAGACTTCTTGGATAAAACTAAGAATTTAATTTTAGAAGACAACAGAATTTGATCCCTGGAAAGTTTCCTCATGCCCCTGCATAATGAGAGATTTCGAAGTCTTTCAGAAATGGACTCAGCCTTCTCCTTCTCAGGTAATAAATTAGTGACTGAAGACTGGGGCTTGATTTATGTTGAAGATATTTGAGCTGAATGAGTAATACATAACAGTTCAACACAGTGATCCAGCTTCTTCCCTCTAACACACTGAAACTGCTGCTCCTAGAAGTCGTCCACCCCAACAGTCTGTCCGTGACCCCGCGGCACAAAGATCCTGCTCCTCCTGTCCTAGGGGACTTCCTGCTGCCCCTACTAATCAGGCTGTGATTCCTGCGTGTGATTTCCCTGCTTGTGCTCCTCGAAAGGCTAAGACTATTACATTCATGTCAGTGCACTCTGGGAAACAGTTGCAATTTGCTGTTTATTACATTCCAGGGCCTCAATGAACACATAATACATTTTTCAAATTTAATTCATACCCTATGAATCAGCTACTATTATCACCCCCTATTTGCAGATGCAAACAACAAGGCTCAGAAGTGAAGTAACTTGTTCAAGGTTATGAAATTGGGATGTGATAAAGCTGCCTGGACTCAAACAGCCTGCACTAGAACCTCCTCCCTGAGCACATGTACTGCCTCCACTTAGACGTTCCCACAGATAAGTGCGAAACTGCTGGATTGATTTACCTTACTAATCTTCTGCCTTCAAGCGGAGAAGACTGTTACCAGCATTCAGCTACTGAGCTAAGGAAGCTATTAAGAAAACAGATTCTCAATTCAGATGCTATTTTTGTTGAAGGCATCATTGTGTCTTAAATTGGTTTAAGAAGAAACGATACAAAATTAACATTAATGAAATCATCTTAAACTGATGGATATTCATAAATGAAACTGATGGATATCTACCATCAGATGGATATCTTCTGGAAATTTACAGCTGTGTAATCCAGATTACTGGAGAATATTCATAGCAACTACAAGAATTAAAAAAGCATTTTCTACTATTCTACTCAGGAGGCTGAAGCAAGAGGATTGAAAATTTAAGATCAGCCTGGAGAACTCAGTGACTTAATGAAACCCTGTCTCAAAACAAAAAAATAAACAAAGGGCTTGGAGATACAGCTCAACACTTTCTGTGTTCAATCCTCAGTATCACCAAAAAATTATGAAAATACTTTGTAAGATGTTCTACCAAAGGCAAAACTCCCCCAAAGCCAAATAAAAAGCGCTAATAAAGTAGCTTAGGTCTTACAGAACTTCCCTGAAAACCATAAATCAATGTATCATTATTGAAAAATCTGACTATAAGAAATCAACAACTGTCTTGATCAGGTACTAGTAGAGAACTGGATTGTGAGTTATACTGTATTTAAATATGAAATTTGATTTTGGGTTTGTACTTTTGCTTCTGTGTAACTTAGGTCTGAATTTTATTTAGTGTACTAATTTAGAGGCAGGGAGAAGGCAGCATGAGTTGCAGGCTGGTATGCTTTGAAGGCTCACAGACGAGACCCACCCAGTAGCCTGACCTTGGGACCTGTGCCTTTTCCCGTCACTTTTCCCCAAGAAACTTGCTCAAAGTAATAGCCATAGTCTAATCTCTGGTTCTCTGCCATGGAGCATCTCTATCGCCGCATAAGTAGTGACTGTGCTTCATGACAAGAACTGTATACAGAGGATAAGGCAGGCCCTGGCCTGGGAGCCACTTGTGGAGGCTCCTGTACACGGGGTAACCGGAGCACCCAGAAGAGCAGGGACTGTATGAGAGCACTTACTTAGCACGGTGTGTTATGACTACTAGTATATAGGGCCTGCTCTTGAAAGGCTCAGGGGGCAGAGCATGAAGCCATGTGAAAAAGCACAGTATAAAAAATCCTAGAAAGGAGGATTGTTTCAATTAGATGAAGCCCTGCAGGGGCGGGTGGGGTAGAAAAGGAACAAGAAAACTGTTAAGTGGCAGTTAAACTGAGGAAGGGCTTCCGGTAAGCTAAGTCCAGACCCAGCGGTTCCATTAGTTTACTCTGTAGATCTTTTGTCATTTGCAGATTAAATAACACTTGCTGGGCATCTCTGATGTGCCTGCACATCTGTGCAGGCTGCATGTACTATGGATCACTCAAGGCTTGCCACCCTGTGGTGCAGATGCTCGAGCTGTCTCTTCCAGCTTTGTGTCTTCCTGCCTTTGAGCAGAGAAGACTGTTATCAGTCATGAGGCACAAGTGACCAACGATGACCCACAGACTGCGCAGGTCTTCATGTTCCCATCTGTGCTGTGGATATACTACTGCACCGGGCATGGCTGCCTTTGGTGACACAAGTCACAATGTAAAAAATAACTCACACTGTGAATTAAAAAAAATTCACAGTAGATGTTCACATGTGAAAAAGCACTAAGCACAGGTTTGACTTCGGGCTTCATTGCAGTTTGCCTCCGTGTCTAAGGAACATGCTGAGAAACTGTGCTCTCTCCTTTCCCACTCAGAACAGACCAGCTTCCGCGCGTGCTCTCCCTCGCTGAACGGTACTTGCAGCAGCCAGTACAAGCCTGGTTTTCCAGCACAAAAACCTGGGTCTGCCTTCTGCTTAGTCTCCATGTCGCTCTGGCATGGCTCTCACTTTCAGTTCTCGGCCTCCCCGCTTCTAGCCGGGCTGACCACACAACTGTCATCTCCTCCTGTCCATCACTGCCTCCTCTCTCGTCTATCTGCCGTCCACACTGAGGTCCAGGCCCACTTTTAGAAGATTATTCCTCTACTCCCACTCTGCAGCAGCTCCCTAGTGCTGCTGACGGCCAGCCCTGGTCCACCAAGACTTTCATTCACTGGCCCCATTCTCCTTTACCAAGGCCAGTCAAACAACAGTGCTAGCAACACTTGCCCAAGCCTATGACTGGTGACTGGATCCTTCCAATGCTGTGGACCTCTCCGAGCCCACACAATTCCCATCGTGTTTTCTTCAAACACGAAGACTCTCAGATGACTAGAGGTGTTACTTCCTCTGGACTCATGGCTTAGAAATAATAAAAGGACAGAAAGGCATCTAGGTTTGGGTGCAGCCCCTCCAGTCTAGGCCCTGGAGAGGGGGCAGCTTTATTCCTGGTCACGAGTATCAGCTGCAGCAGCACTGCTGTACTGAAGCTGGGACTCACTGGCGTGTTCTCCAAGCTCGGCTCCAAATCGGCTAAAGAGAGAAATCAGGAGAAGAGTGGGTGGGACCGTGTAAAGGGGTCCCACCACCAGCTTCTCCTTAGAAGCATGTCACTCTTCAGAGGCAAACAGTACTTGTTTTCACAGACAATTCTGAGTGTGCTTAATCAAACTCAATTGCTCTTGTTGGCAAAAATAATCACAGACAAGAGGTAAGCTGTTTCTTCTAACACTTAAATAAAATTATAAATTGATATTGTAGGGATAATTAAAATAGTATTCTATTTCATAAATGCTCATAAGAGGCCTTTATTTGATCTTCTTCAATTTATCTTTAAAGCAGAACTGGGGCTTAAAAATAATAATAAAAAAGTTCCAAGAAAGTTCAGTTACTAGAATTAGACCAACCCATGTACATGAATTATACAATTTGATTTACTGTTCCTAATATCAATGTCTAACAGAAAAGTAGAAAACTTGACAGAAATCGGAAAGTTTGATAAAAAGTATTTAGGAGGAAGTGTACTTTACACAATTACTTATCTATTTCCAAATACAGGATCTACCCGGGGTTTGAAGCAGGACCTTAGTTGTAATAACCACATGATATGATATAATCAAATGAACAGTCTAGTTTAGGATAATAAGTCACTATCATTAATGATATTTTAAATTTAAAAATTTTTAATGATGATAGCATGTACTTACAGATTTTAAAAATACCCCTTTAAGATAAGAGGGTGGATAAAGTTTAAATCATTTTCTGGTCTGAAAGCAACACAGATTATTATTTTTAGTCCTCCCTTCATTACATGCCCAATGTGAGTATATGCTATACTACAATCTGGAAATGATACTTTTTTTTAAACAGCAAATTGTTTTTTGCTTAAACTTTAAAAAGCAGGGCCAGATTCCAATCCTATGTAGGCCTGTGGGAGTTCTCAGCAGGATCTTTCTTCATTCTCTGAGATCTGATAATAATAGATCACTCACTCTTGTTTATTTTAAGAACTCTGCTAACAACTTGAGGTTCAAAACATAAATATACCTAGGTAAAGATGCTGTATTAGACTATGTGACCACAAGTAGAGCACATTATGAAAGAAATTTGTTATGGTCCTATGAATATAAAACAGCAAGTCAGATGGGTATCTCAGACATGATCCAGCATCAGGCCTGCAACAACGCTCCAGCTATGATATTAAAATAGCAAACCTTTGCCAAGCATTAACCTATCATTACACCAGTGAATGGCATGGCACTGCCACCTAATTAGCAGTGTAGCTTGCATCTATAAAATAGAATTAACACACTGCTCCTTTTTTATTATTAGTTTGTGTTTCCAGAAAGGTATGACCTTATCTGCACAATTCTCTTCATTTATGTTGATCTACAAAGAATCTAATTATGTTCTCCAGTTTTCTACGCCAAGGAAATTGAAAACTGCCACTTTGAAATTAAAAATGTTCAAGAAATCAGTGAGCAGATTATTTATGCCATTTTCCTTTTTTTCAGAGATAAAGAATGGAAATATGTTTAAACAAATAAGGCACACAGGTTTTGGGAAAGAAATTATTATTGGTCTTCTTTTCATCTTTCCCCCGGGAATTTTTCAAGTTCTAGTTGTTTTGGGCAGAACTAGTGAAGGAAAAATTGTGAACTACACACTACTGAGAGTTGTACCACACAGAGTTGGCAGCTAGGAGACAGCGACTTACGTCTGAGGAAGGCGACTGGAGGACGATGCCGAAGCCCAGGACACGGCTCTGCTCGCCAGACGCGTGCTCGGTGGCGGCTGGCGCTGTGGGCTGCTCCGAAGTCCCCGCTGCAGGCTTCCTCTCCATTTCCATCACAGCAGCCTTCTGCTTCACAGCAACAGGTTCTGCAGGCTTTGGGGGCACTTTTTTCTTTTTATTTCTCTTGCGTGAGACAGCGGTTCGCTGGGAGCATATAAGGGAAATTGGGGGTTGTTGTCTGTTTTGAGTTCCAACTGTGAACAATAAACACAAACATGGTACAGGCACTTGTGTCTAACTGAGGGTAACAGCCTGGGTCCAGCTCTGTCATTTGCAAACTGACACCGAAGTGAAGCTCCCTCGAGGATAAACCACATCAAAACAAATCTTGCTCTGCACCAGATACAGGCTGCAGCACTTTAAAGCCCGAAGGGCAGGGATGCTCCCAGGGAAAACCTACTTCTACCCCAGGGGATCACCTAGTGATACGCTCCTGCCAGCTTCAAGGGGAGGAAAAGGTGAAGAGTCACAAGAAAATAGCTGATCAGGACTTCATGTGTCATGTGGCATTGGTAAATAAAGGAGAACCCTAGAACTGAAATCAAGGTACAGCTGTCCATTTAGGTACAGCTGTCCGGAAGCCCATTTCAGGAATGCTCCAACTGTTATTTGCAGACACCAAAATGGACAACGGTGAAACAGTGATGGTCAAATGGGCAAGACTGATCTGAAGACTGTTTGGTAGGATGGCCACCAAGACCAGTGGGCATGTAGAGGGTGCCCGTTTATCGCTGGATCAAGCCTGCAGCTCCTTCCTCACCAAATACTCCATGCAATCCACCTTCTCCAGGGCAGTGTTATAGTGTGTTAGACCAGGCTCTAGACTTACAAAATGAGAAGTAAGAATACAGATATGTATACAAGTCAAGCAAATTAGTAAGGTCTTGAAGCAGTCTGAGTTCCACAGATGAACAGCACAGCATGAGGACTCAGTGCGCAGAGTAAACACATACTTAAACACTCCAGGCTGGTAAGTGCCGTTCACCCAGGTGCACTCTGAGCAGCCATGCTCGCTAACCATTGGAAAAAATTCCAAAGCAACACGAAGCAGGGAAGCATGTCTTGAACTTGCTTTGAATTCCTATGTATTAATGTGATTTCCTAAATACGTATGGCCCAGGACATGCATGATTTGATAGAAGGAAACCTATAAATACAAGCCAAAAAACCAAATAGTGTTCAAGTTCATACACACACAGATCACTTCCTTTTACTTGGAAATAAAGACTTTACACTTTTATCCTGATAATTTCACCTCCAGAAGGGAAGGAAATTTAAAAGTACTGGACAGAAGCTACCTAAAAGAGTGAAGTTATTTAAACCATCTTTCATGCGATAATCAGTCTCAGTGAGCTCAAGTTTAGTGGCACATGAAAATCACAGTTTTTTTAAACCAACTCCAGTGCCTTATCCCCAATCCAGACCAAGGATGAGAATGTCTTGGGCAGGGCCAGGCACCAGCATCTGGACAAAGCTCCTCCAGTAACTAGTATGCCGCCAGGGTTGAGAGTTTTCTGTAATATCTACTCTGACTCCAAGCCAAAACTGTCCTGTCTCTAGGGTCAAAGGGTCCCATGACACAATGATCGAGTCCACCTGGGCCACTGCCCTCTCTGATTACCCTATATCCAAGTAAAAGTAAGAATGATTTTGATTTAAAAACATGGGGACTATCTGACTTCTGCTTTTCCTTTTGAAAATCTAGACACAGCTCAAGTCTCTGGCATCTAGATCTTACTGCTTGACCTTACTCCTTGTCAGGTCCCTAAAATAAAGGTGAAACTTTCAAAATATAATTTTTTTTTGAGATAGCATCTGGTTTTGTAGTTCAGGCTGGCCCTGAACTTTAAGCCCAGGTAAGCCTCCAACCTACAGCAATCCTCCTCCTCTGCCTCCTGAGTGCTAGGATTACACAAGTGAGCCCCCATGCCCAGCACTGTGGTATGTAGTACTGATTGTTAGTGGGTGTGAGTCACCCCTCCTGGTATTGTTGTATGTGGTTATTGGGGATCAAATCCAGGACCATGTGCTTGCAGACAGGCACTGGAACCACTGAGTTAAATCCCCGGCCCCTCAAAATATAATTTAAATCCAAGTTCTACTAATAATGAAACTTAAATAAATATACTCTCCACAAGTTTTTCTCAGTTCAAGAAAATTAGAGTTAATTTATTTAGTTTATCCTTAATGTTATTCATCGATATGGTATCATTTACTTCTCTAATCTGCAAAAATTCAGAAAAGAATACATGGTGACAAAGTAGCATTTACTTAACAGATTCTAAAAAGGCTTCAGTCAAGGATTTAAATGGTTGCAATTTGTATTTTGCCATTTCAGTAGTAAGGAGCTTAAGTAACAAAACAAATCATTACAATTTCTTTCTTTCTTTCTTTTTTTTTTTTTTTAGGTTTTTTGAGAAAGGGTCTTGCTTTGTGGTTCAGGCTGGCCCTCAGCTCAGCCTCAAACTCACATCAGAGCAATCCTCCTGCTTCTGTCTCCTGAGTACTGGGATTACAGACATGAGCCACCACGCCTGGCACTGTGGTATGTAGTACTGGTTGCTGATGAGCGTGAGTCTCCACGCCCAGTATTGTATGTGGTTACCGGGGATCGAACCTGGGTCCTTGCGCTTGCAAGACAGGCGCTAGAACCACTGAGCTAACTCCCGGGCCCAATCATTACAATTTCACACGCATATTTTCTTAAGTAGGAAGAAATTCTCCCTCCTAGGAAAGAACCTGTACATAATAAAGTACCCTTTCCTTCTGAGGCCCTTCTTTACGGGATGCTAATCTCTGCCAGGTTAATAAGCACCTGGACCATTGTGATGGAACAAGGTGGATCAAATGCTTACTGACCTGAGCAAAATGTTGGTCTTTGCCTTGAGCTAAGACCAAATGTAATACTTTAAAACACAATGCTTTTCAGCAAGCCTTTGGCTCACCATACTTTGCTGTGATCTTGGGTGACTGATATAGCTAAGCTTTAACTTTTTTATATCAAAATCACATCACCAAGTACTAGGATTCTGCTAGGATTCATTCAATGGCACCAAGAGCAGTTTTCGAGCGGTAACCTTCCCAAACACAGACGATGGGAGGAGGCAGGTGGGCACAAGGCGCCCATGCTGTCTGTTCTGCTCTGCCCTAAGAGCAAGCAGCAGCCTCCCCCAACAAGAAGGAAGGCTTAAGAAGATGATTTATTATTTTTTGTACCTGTGTCAAAAGATGTGCTTTTCCCCCTAATTGTGGAGAAATGAATGAAGACTTTGACCTCCAGACTTCTGGAAAATGCTGCATGCTCTTTAAACAACACTAATGAGACAGCTTCTGCAGGCACCACATCGTAGAAAGTGGCTTATCTGCTACCTCATTCTGATTTGAAAACCATCCTGTGAGTTAGTTACAGGTAAAACCTGGAAGCTCAGGAGAAACGGGGTTCCTACCCCAACTTTAAATCCTTTACTCTTCTGTTCTTCAACTCACCTAGTTACGGTGGCAACGGCCATGTACATGCATGGGACAGACGCAGTGTCTCTGAGCTTCTATGTGCTTCAGGTAAAAGGGAAAAAGCCAGAAGTGGGACCTGAGACTCAACACTCTTCAGCAGTTCCCATTAAGCTCCCACAAGCAACTTCCACAGTGAGCTCACACTTCCTGAATGGCTCTTCTACATGGTATGTGCCAGGATTTAATTAACTGGCATTTGCAAAGTGCCGGGAGGTCATGGAAAAAGCATAATGACAATGTGTATATAGTATGCAAGTAGTATTAGGAGCAATCAAAATTTTCTTGATTTGCTAAGGAAAAAACTCTCACAGGGTCACAGAAAAAGCAGAGCCCATGGGTTCTTGAAAAGGCACCGAAAGATAGCAGTGTGGAAAGGATTCTGTAACAAAAGCACAATGAAGATCCCAACTGAAGACGCCAGCCATGTGACCACAATGGAAGGCCTCCCGCAGAGGCTGGCCTGTGTACCTGCTTGGATCTGCATTAATTTCCGCATGGTCTTGAGCTCCTGCAGAATGGCTTGCAACGTTGACTGGCAGTTACAAGTACAGCAGTTTGATCCGACTGACGAATTCACCATTGGAAATTCTCCTGAGCGTGAGAGAAAAGAATGACATGTGCCCAAGGGAAAAAAAAAAGTTATAATGGGGGAGGGAAGAAGATACCTTGGCAGAATTTTTAGTTGTGTGCAATTAGTAGGAAACTGTGCCTGAGAAAATGTACCTGTCATTTTCACAGCCTGGATTTTGGGGTCTGACTTTATAACAACACCCTGAGTCACGACAAACATACTCACTAGTCTGCATGAAACAAAACACCCCATCACCTCTATCCCTGGTGCAGACCTTCAAACCAACTGGTGGCTGAATAACACTGATGGGCTCAATGTCAGAGTTCATATTAAAAATTAAGAGGTTTTGCTTAGAAAGCTTTAATAAGAAGCATATATTTCACAAATGAAGAGCTGTGACTGCAGGGAAACTTGGGGAATTCCCTCCGGCTGGGCTGTGTGGGGCAGGAGGAGGAGGGAGTGGGGAGGACAGGGCACTTAGACCTGGATGGTCAGATGGGTTGGTGGGAGCTTCACAAAGGTTTATCTGCCTCGCACACCCCCGGCCCTCACTAGAGTCTCTTTATCACAGTGTAAATCCAGCTCACTTTTCTTAAATAAAATTATCCTGTTCTGTGTACCTGACATGTGAACACACATCCTCACACTGCCATGAGGTAAAGACTAGGGGACGGGCTCCCACAGCTCGTCCCCACCAGGGCCAGTGCTCACCTTGTAGGACCAACCATGTAACAATTGCCACCCAAGTCTGTGAGGTAGGTGGCAAGTCCCATGGCTTTGTTCCAATGACTTGCTTTATTATACACTGATGTAATTTAATCCTGTAATCACATTATGCATAGATACTAAAGAAAAGTTCACCACCAAAAAACTGCAAAATACTTTTTGCCCCATTATTGGTATGCCAGATTGTACCAAGGTGAGCTACTACCACTTTAAAACTGCAAATAATGCCAGGCAAATACCAAAGGAGTCCCAGTTACATAAAGGTGGTCCTCTAACAATGAGGCGGTCGGGGAACCAACCCTCTGTGCCACTGAAAATGCACCCAGAACCAAGCTCACCGCTGGACAGCACTGAGGGCTGAAGCTGGGGCTCCTGCACTGAGCACAACCACCCCACACAACTAGTTATTTTGTGACACAGAATTTTGCTGAAACAGCAGACTGGGTGTGAACTTGAGATCCTCCTGCCTTAGATTCCCAGACTGCTCGGATCACAGCTACTACGCACATGGGGCCAGGCTGAGGACTTTTGACCAGAACTTTGGACCCTCTCAAGTGTTAACAGGAGCTGACTACAAATGCTCTTCACTGGTTGCATCTGTGCTGCTCCTTCACCACGCGGTGACAGTGTAACAGTGCGTCCTTACATTTGCTCTATTTCTCTCAGCC
Organism: Petromus typicus; assembly: GCA_004026965.1. Classification (NCBI taxonomy): domain Eukaryota; kingdom Metazoa; phylum Chordata; class Mammalia; order Rodentia; family Petromuridae; genus Petromus; species Petromus typicus. The sequence continues at coordinate 16,884 of PVIR01022177.1, forward strand.
GAGAAGGGTGCCAGGCAGAGTCCATATGTGTGTGCATAACTTTTGATAAAGTCAAAAATTATAATAGATTTATGTATGTGTATGTCAGTAAATGACAAAACACACTATTGTCCACAGACATTTGGTGTATTCATGACATATATAACTTTTTCTCAATTTTCTCGCTATTTCCAGGCTGTGGGGTTCATCTGTGATAAATCTAAAAAAAAATCCTTTAAGTGGACCTGTGCAGTTCAAACCCACGTTACTCCAGGGTCATCTGTATAATGTATTTTTACTGAATGTAGCAAGCAGTAAGCACAAAAAGTCTTTTGAACAGAGGGAAGAACTGATGTTTGTCATCTTTGTTAACATTAGTAACATTCTCCAGGTCAAACCCATATCCTTGCTGTGTACTGGACAGCAGAACACTTGACACCTAAAATTCTCCACAGGTCACCGTCATGTCTCATTATCCTTATCATCTCTTGGACAGCGGAGAGTGAGGGGCCTGTAGGATATTTGTAGGCACTATTCTAAGTGCCTTTGTCAGTTTTAGAGGGCACACCAACCCTTCTCAGCTCATTATAAATCACTTTCTAATTTTAAAGAGAAAGGACTATTTTTATGAAGAAGTCTTTAAAGAGCTGTCTCCCTCTCTCAGCAGGAAGACGCTGTGAACTTGACACTAGCCCAGCGGACAGAGAGGAAGAGAGACTCTGCTCAGCTCTGGATTCAGTGTCTTAGTGTGGCTTTTCCAGTCCCCGAACTGGCTACTGCAGATTGCATTTAAAGAGAAAAAATAAATTAAAACTTTTTTTTTCTCAAAGGATTTCATTAAATGAAAACATCGTGACTATTTAAATATAAAACATATTCCAGGAGAGACACACTGCCACTAATCCTTGTCAAAATATCCTGTGTTCTACACACACACCCCCACCCACCATTCATTCAATCACCCTCAGAGGCAGCGTTGGAGACTCCTGTGTGAGCATCACTAGTCGCACTGTCACGGCTCCTGCGATGTGCTAAATGACTCAGAACATTTACGTGTCACCAGCTCGACTCTGGGGAAGAGCCAGCAATCGGGCATCGTCGGGTCTGGTCCATAGGGACATGCTATCATATTTCTGGGACCTGCCTTCCCAGTGGAAGGTACTCTGCTATAGGATTCAAAACATTTTTACTTTTAATTTCACCTCATTAAGACACTCATGGAAGTGGACTTCCAGAGTGGCTTCAGAAAGCTGCAAAAACAATGGGATCAATGTGTTTGAAGCAGGGGGGTGAGGGGGGCATACTTGAAGAGGACCAATGGTGATGTGTCTTTTACTGTAATCCATTTTTAAAAGCCGAGCCACTCCCTATCTATTCTGATCACCCCTTGTGAGGGAAAGAGTGAGCAAGAGGAGATACTGTACATACTAAGACACAACACACAGCCAGGTAAATTCTTTCAGCGTTGAAGGGAGCTGTTTATGCCTAGTGTTGAGTCTTCTATGACACCTGTGTATCAGCAGATGATTGTTTTAACTTCTTCAAGGGCTGAAACCTCTACAGGGGTATCTTCACATAGGACATAGCACTTCCATCTTTCTTGATTCTCAGTTCTAGGTGTGTTAATATACTTTCACTTTTTCCTTATCTGATGAAACAACTCAGTGTGAGTGAGTGATTACAGGAGAATCTAATAACAAGCTCAATATTCAGAAATAGGACAGCTAGCAGCCCCAAAAGCACATGCTGAAACTTTGAAGAGAACCATACCGTTGGAGCTTGCAGTGGTGTGTGGTTGACTCTGAAAGGTTCTAGAGCGGGTGCCATACTGCCCTGAGAACTGCTCGCTTTGGGGTGGTAGCTCATTCCATGCACGTGAAGAAGGGGGAAGGCTCTGTGGGGCCTCTGCAGAGGAGTTCAAACGCTGAGGCCAGACGAGATCCAAATCCTGGGGCTCTTCTTTTAATTTTTCTCCTTCTTTGCCAACACGCTGATAAATCCTGCCAGTGCTGTCATTCAGTAATCTTCTCATCCCTGTAATTTGCTTTTTAATTTCCAGGCTTTCATCTCCTAGTGGAAACAAGGCCAAAGTTAGCACTGGAATCAGCACAAGGGAAAAATGGGCCACTACTAAAACACCAAAAAAAAACAACCATATTCTTATGGACAAGAATATTGATTCCATAAACTTTAGTAATTCATAAACATTAAGGGCAGGAAAACTGGCTCTAATCTGAAGATGCCACTCACAGCCCTGAGGTGTCTCACATGAATCTCCCAACTGTGCTTTCCTAGTGTACATTCCCAGGGACACATTCGATGCCTTCCTCAGAAGCATTTCTGAGGAAGAATATTACAAGAAAAGAGGCTGAGACCAAAGGCAAGGGTGGGATAGGAAGGGCAGAGTCCTCTGTGCAGCTGGAGCCATACAGAGGTGTCTGGGGTCAAGGACAGGCCGGGGCCCTGGTCACCATGGCAAGCCTGGGCAGGGAAACGCCCCACAGAGAAGAGTGCAGCTATTTGTTGGGACATGAGGCTTTCTAAGGATGGTTGCAGGGCACACAGGAGCGCTATGGACAGCAGATGTCCTCCAGGATGCCACCCTGTTGTAGAGACATCACATTGAAGGAGCATAACAGGGGACAGTGAGGCATACTGTGTGCGAGGGAGCACAGGAGGAGGGCTTTGTATTGCTAGAGGCCTGACTCTACCACACCACCCCGAGGGGCCTGAGGGGATCCATCCACTCTAGGTAACCTGCTAGACAAGCACCTGATGTACAGAAATGCAGCCACCCCACTCTAGAACCACGCCCATCACACAGACACGCCCACCCCATCCACCTGCCCTTTCCCCCTCAGCACCAGTTCTGTAACTTCATGCAAAGGCAGCAGATAATTTCTAAACCCACTTCACCTGATAATGACTTTGTAAGATCATGGTAAAGTGCACGTAACATAAGATTTACCACTGCAGCCATTTCAAAGTGTAGTCCAATAAAGTACATTCATATTGTTATGCAACCAATCTCCTGATATTTTATTACACTGACTTTTTAATAAGATTCTTTTTCAGCCAGGTACTAGGGCATGTTCCTATATTCCAATACTTTCAAAGGCTGAGGCAGAAAGATCCCAAGCCCAGCCTAAAAACTTAGTGTCTTAGTGACAGCCTATCTTATAATAAAAAAATTTGAAAGAGCTGGAAATATAGCTCATTGTAAAAGCTCTGGGTTCTATTCCCAATACTGCCAAAACAAAAAACAAAAATTAAAAAAAAATACCCACCAAAAACCAACAAAAACAAAACACCAGATTCTTTTTCCCTTGTGGGACAATTTTTTACACTAAGATATATTTATACTGGACAGAGTACACCTCCTAAACTTAAAGATGACTATACAACTATACAGACAGAAAATATTTTCATCATCTATTGGGAGATATTTCAAACATACTCGCTTTCTTTTCTGCAATGTTGGGGATGGAAGCCAGGTCCTTCTACATGTTAAGTGCTTTGCATTGAGATTCACAGCCTACTGTGTCTTCTTAACTGGACAACTGCCAGTTTCCCCACAGAGATTAAAAGACATTTTATTTTTTCCTCTAACCTGGGCATTAAAAGTACATTCATGAAGTCACTCTACTAAATGCTTTGAATTTAGACTATGAGAAAGAGAAAAGGACAAAAGGAAACATCAAGAACAACAGCTCTTGGGGCCGGGGATTTAGCTCAGTGGTTCCCGCGCCTGTCTTGCAAGCGCAAGGACCCGGGTTCGATCCCCAGTAACCACATAACAACACTGGGCGTGGAAACTCACCCCAGCAGCAATCAGCACCACATACCACAGTGCCGGGCGTGGTGGCTCACGCCTGTAATCCCAGCACTCGGGAGGCAGAGGCAGGAGGATTGTGATGTGAGTTTGAGGCTGAGCTCAGGGCCAGCCTGAACCACAAAGCGAGACCCTGTCTCAAAAAAAAAAAAAAAAGAACAACAGCTCTTGCAAATAAAAGAATACACATAATGTTTTAATGTACCTGGAATCATGTAAATTAGATTTCTCAGTAGAAAAATTTACAAAAGATATTTACCTTATCAATGTATGTATCACACTAGCAGATACTGTATAAGACTATTACACACTATTTTGAACTAAGTCTCCTCACTTCAGGGGAACAGGCCCTGCAGATGGATTCTAGGGCTTTGCTCACAGGAAGCAACATGCTACCAGTGGGCTACATCCCCAACCCTACCATTTAAAAATGGTAATAAAAATACCAAATCTGTCTTTCATATTAAACATTGGTGAATATAGAAAAAAACACACTTCCCAAGTTACAATACTGTTGTTATATGTTAGCATATACCGCTAAGAAAAATGTTTGAATTTGTAACAGAACTATTTCCACTGCAAACACCAGTGAAGATAACAGTAGAGAAACAATAAATCCCATTCCATACTTTATGAGAACAAATTGAGCACGTACCATTTAAATAACACAAAGTTAGCAACATCTGCAACATTCTCACCTTGTCTGGGAGCAGGCGTGTGGAGCAGTCTGGAAGTCATTACATTCCATCACGCACCCTCCCGGCCCGGGAGCAGCACACTGGCAGAAGCAGCAGCTTCCTGTATGTTCTACCTTACTCTCCAGTCAGGCCCACACAGACTGCTCTTCACTGGCAGGGTGCTGGCTGCTCTTCTGGCACCTGGGGCTCCTAGGACCAGTCTACACTGGCCCCAGTCAATACAAATCACTTCTCTATCCTGATGCTGGCATCCTAGGACAGGAGGGAGCTGGTTCCAAGTTCCCACCTCTGCTCTGAGCGCAGAATTCACTCTGTGATAAAGTGCTACCACTTGGAGACAAAAAGGTCACAGGGATTCTGGAATCTTCGAAGGGAAAATCTGCTTGGTCGTGACTCTAGTTTCAGAGTTCTAGAACTTATGCCCATGAAAATAAAAGACTGAATATAGAGTTTGAATTCTGAATGATTTTTATATTTTCATGTAGATGGACTAGAATCCTAAGTGCAGGTGGAGATGAGGAAAGAAGGTGATGGGTGTTGAGGAAGATCGGTGGTTGTCTGCTTGGACAATGTGCAAAAAAAAGGTGTCTTCTAAAGACAAAATAGAGCCCCAAGTCAGAACTCAGGAAGAAGTAGTGCTGAATGCGGCCAAAGGTCTGTCTACTTCAGGACATCTTAAAGGACAGAGTGGAAGACTGTAGTAATCAGAGAAGTCTCTTCTGAGAGGAAGCACATAGAGACCTAGGCAAGGGTGAAGAAGGGTTGGCTGAGGAAGCTTCTCTGGAGCCAGTCAGATCCTACTTCCTTATCCGCGGAAGGAAGGCAGAGCTGAGGCCATTGCCTTTGAATGTGTCTCCTGGGTAGAGGAGGTCTTGGGCTTGGTTATCTACGCTGGGAGTGACAAGCTTCAGCAGAGATTTCCTTGCCCAGTTGGGACAGATGTGCAGGTCAGAAATGAGAGCCAAGTACCAAAGAAGAAGCTCACAGCAACGCTGCATCAACCCACACAACCCAGGGGCTAAGGCTGCTAAGAGCAGGCAGGCTAGGTGGCAGCAGCTCCGAGAACAGGCGGTAGTAGGCATGGGGTAGCCAGGCCACAGCCCTGAGACCAAGACCCCTCAACTGTACTTAACCTGCTACTGGTCCTCAAACAGGTCACTGTGTATTCTCAGACCTCGGTTTCCTGGATCTAGGCCAGGACCATGTTATTCAGAAACCAAGAAATACACAGGAGAAGTCTAAGAGGGATACAGGTTACTCACTTCTAGGATGTTAACCACACTTGACACCTCGGAAAGTTACATGTATCCTCAGGAAAAGAGGCTTATTCCACCATAGTGGAGCCCAAACTCTGATTTTAGAAGATGGCAGATAGTATGAGATGGAGGTGTTAGCTAAACTTCATCTTTCCAGTTCTAATTAGAGTTCTGTCTATTATAGATATTTGGAAAAAGAAACACTTAGAAGCAAGAAGCTATTCAGAGAAATAAGATTCTACCAGGAAATTTGTGCATTTTTTCCTTATTTCTTTCCATGCTTATCTATGTGTTCACTTACACTCAATTCCAAGAGTCTAAATCCATTTCAGAAAAGCAAACAAAGAGAAATACTTCTCTAACAAAGCTGCCTTATTGGGAAAACAACCTTAACTGAATTCCTTTTAAGAGTTTAGTAAATATGCTCCATGGACAAAGTCTAGGGAAGAATGTAGGCTAAATTCTACTGCTTAGTAAATGTCAGCACTGTCTCAGGTCACTTTTCTTCACAAAAAGAATTTATACAACACAGAGTCTTGCATGTGTGATAGGTAGGAAAGTAACAGAGAAGCTGCCATAGAACACCTGCCTTAACTTGGCTAGAAGGATATGCTGTGCAGAACATGTTATCCACAGCCTGGGGCAACAGAAGACAGTGGCATACAAACAGAGAGAGTGGCTTTGCATACACAGCCTATGTCCCTCTATATGTGTCTTGTCATTATAAATATACATGAAGAACGATAACTGATTTTGATGTATATAGAGGTACTCCACAACCCTTTCTCAGGTATGTATGAAAGAACTGGCCTATCAAAAACATTTAATCCAATAGAATTAAATGTGACACCAAATTAGTAAACAGTGCATTAACACAAAAGAGTAAAAACATACCAGAAATCAACTATTCAACATTTTACGGAGTATCTCTAAGGTTCCAAAAAATATAAAGATTACTGGATACAAACTAAAAAGCACTACTTTCCAAATCTATCAACATCTTTAACCCAAATCCCTTTACATGTACTTACTGCTCTGAAATATGGTCCTGGCTGTCCTCGGCCTATTGATCCCTATTTCTTTTAGTCCCCAGAACTAGTTAGGCATTTGGTGAGAAAGTGCCCTGTCACTTGTATATGACACTTTCTACTTCCCTCCTAGGCTTACACCTGGCTCTTCCCAGAGGACATCACATCTCCTGTACAGTATTTACCCTCTCACCAATGTGAATGTGGGGGACAATGAATTTGGCTTCCTTCTGGCCCAAAGTCTTCCTCTTCTTGTCTCAGGAAGGAGCTCAGAGAGCCATGCCACCTTCCACCCCTCCTCCTAACTGACAGCTCTGTGTATAGCAGCTCAGGATTCAGAGGAGCTGTGGCAGGTGATGAAGCTGAGGTTGGAGAGGTCAGAACCCCATTAGGGGCCTTGTGTGCAAGGTTAAGGTCAAAGCTGACAGTGCGTTACTATGCTGGGTAACAGATTAATAGAAGAACAGGAAATAATCTGATGTATTCTTTTTAAAAAAACCAACCCAATTCTGGCAAATTATGGTGAAACTGGTCTGGAGAGAGAAGTCCAGTAAAGTATTACCAGTAAAGCCTCCACAGTAATGACAGATACCCTTTCCAGAACTGGGTGGATGAGAACAGGGAACTAATGTTGGAGAACTTTGATCAAGTGGGCTTAATTATCCTGTGGGGAGAAGGGGTGAGGGTAGTGGTAGAAAAATGGATGGAAGGTAACTTCAAGGTTAGCTCAGGTGCCTAAATGGATGCCAGCAGTCGCCAAAAAATTAGAAAAATATGATTGCAGAGAACCAGGGACAAAAAGCAGCTTTGTGTATTCACATGTGCACGCTCATGTGTGTTGTGTGTGTGTGAGTGCATATGCGTGTACACACACACACACACACACACACACACACACACACACACACACGGCTGGGGATTGAGCCCAAAGCTTCAGCACATGCTCAGTATACTTTCTGACACTGAGCTCCACCTTAGTCCCATCAGAGTCATTCTGATACAGAGCAGGCACTTAGAGGTGCAGCTGTTGGGTAAAGCTGACCATGAAACAGGGCTCCAGTACCAGCCCTTCACTAAAGCCCCTCGGGACTCAAACCTCCCAGGGTCACCCCCAACTGCAGAGATGGGAGGGCACCTGACAGGGAGGTCCTGAACTTCTCACTAGTCTAGCATGTGGGGAGTGCAAAACAGGTATTTAATATTAAGAGATATGACTTCTTCTGTGTCTCAGATACTTTTCTCTCATTACTGAGACAAAATGAAAGAGGGAAAGGTTTATTTAGCTCATGGTTTGCAGAGGTTTCAGTCCATAGGTCCTAGCTCCACAGCAGAGTGGCACACGGCAGAGGGGCACTGCAGAGAAGCAGTTCATAGCAGGCAGAAGACAGCAAAAGCAACAAGGGACCTTAACCATGCCTTTCTGCCCCTTTTATCTTATCCGGACTACTCAGGGTGAGGAGCACTCACATCCTTGATCTTAGTGCCCTTGAACCTAGCACTGCACCATGAATCAATCCCAGCATCATACACTCTAGATTGAGCCACCTCTGGAAAAGCCTCACCTGTGACTGCCTGAGGCTTTGGGGGTCATCCAAACACAAGCCATAGATTTGTTTCCAAGGTGCTAAGTCAAACTCGTCTCTCCTGAGGCAAGTAACAGGCACAAGTTCCTCACTCTTCCTGACACAAGCGAATCCCTTACCTGGGTGTTCATGATGACAGACTCATCTTAGCAGAACGGACAGATGAAATTGAGCCACCATGGAACACAACCCTTCCACTGCACATAGCGGGGGACAGACTCTTGTCCTATTTTAACAAGGCCCTGGAGACACTTGAGAAGCTAATAAAAAAAGCCAACAAAAATGATTAAAAGAACAAGGAAAAGGTTAAATGAGCAAGAGTTGATTTGTTTCATTAAGAAATAAATGGCCACTGAATGACTTAATTATATCCAAATATACTATTGGGTATTATGAGGAGGACATTGTTCTTCTATCAACAGGGAGAAAAGCAGATTGAAAATGTAGCTTCTAAGCTGGAGGGTAGGCAACAGATGGCCTTAAAGAGTTGGCCCTTCCAGTTCATAGACGCTCACGTCAGCGTGCAGGAGCATCTGTACAAGAGGCAGCAGTGAAAATGTGTTTACATCAGGGATGATGAAAATGTTCTGGAACTGGATGGGGGTGATGGCTATACAACACTGTGAATGTACTTTTTAAAAGTATGCTTTAAAACTCCTTGTATTTTGTAGGTAATAGTATGTAAACAGAAAAAAGCTGAGTTTATCAGTAGGCCATAAAATGGCAAAGCGTATATTATAGTGTCCAAGATATTTCCCTTCAAAAGCATGCAGAGGTTAGCACAGTGCCCTGTGGAGGAGAAGGCTGAGCCAGTGTGCCCAGCGTCAGAATGAGGAAAGGACAGAAGGGAGACGGGGCTCGTGATGTCTGGAGCGCACCTTTTCTCACCTCAAATCTCAACCAAAGAGCCAAAAGAAAGGACTCTGAAGTAGATTTTGCCACAAGGTGTCTTGAGGCTGGCACTCATTCTGAGTACATGCTAACATGCAGATGTTACCAAGGTTCCAACTGCCAGCCTTGAGGGACAACAGCCATGCTTACAAGGTACATGCAAGACTGGAATCCTAACTCAGAAAAAACTGGTGTGAAAGAGAATGGTCAGAACACTAGAGCAGAGCCGTGGTTTTGCACATGACTCATTTTTTCAAGTATGAACTTAAGTGAAATCTCAGTATACAGAGAAAAGCAAAGGTCTGCCCAGATTCCTGAACCACCCTTGGAATACACTGAAGAGCTCCGAGAGTTCCACACAACACAGTCTGAATATCACTGAAAGGGAAGCGGGGAAAGAGTGGCTAAGGAACATTTACCTGGCTAGATCAGATGCTATGAAAAGGAGTATCTAGACTGGAAATGTGGTGCCACATATTTGCAGGCTTGAACTAAAAATCAAATGTGAAAAATTATTAAACAGCAATGTCTACATGGCATCTCCATTTAGAAGACAATTTGGGTCCTTTCCAATCTATTTAGATGCTGAGGTATTCATTTATTTAACAAACCTTTATTATACTACTAGCAAATATGAGATCCTGTGTGAGCAAAAGAAAAAGAAATAAATATAAGTGAAATTTCTTCGAGAGAAAGAGAATAAGAGGTGAGGAGTGGTGCAAGGAAGGTTAATGGGGTGGATATGATTAAAACTATTTGTATAATATAAAAATATTACACCAAAACCTCATATTTTATAAAATTCATAAGCAATATCTAAACATTTTTCCCTAAGTCTTTATTGGTACATTATGAATACACATCATCATCACATTCAACTTTGAGAGTTTGTACCAAAATATGACACAACTTGATTCTCATTTCTTCCCCTTCCCCCACCCATCCTGCAACCCTCCACCTTATATACATAAGCTTTGTTTCCTTTTTTTTATTACTATCACATTTTTCCCCTCATTATTTACCCCTACACCCCCTTTCCTTTTAAATATTTTCTTTTTCACAGTATCAACTATATACTAGAACTCATTTACATCTTCGTTTTCTTATACCAGAGAAAATATACGATATTTTCGTATCTGTGACCTATTTTACTTATGAGGATGTCCTCAAGGTACATCCATTTGAGTCTGAATGACTCAATCTTATCATTTTTAATGGCAGAGTAATACTCCATTCTATAAAAGAACTACATCTTCTTTATCCAGTCTCCAGTTGATGGACATTTTGGTTGTTTCCAAGATTTAGCAATCACAAATTGAACTGTTAAAAACATGGGTGCACATATGTCACTGTGATATGAATCTAATTCTTTGTGTATATACCCAGCAGAGCAATGGCCAGGTCGACACACTAAGCCTGCTATAAAACAGGTTAAGTAAAGGTCTTTAAGACATTGGCTTAGGGAAAGACTTCCTGAACAAAACCTCTATAGTATGAGAATTGGCAGAAGAAATCAACAAATGGGATCTCATTCCATTAAAAAGCTTCTGCACAGCAAAGGAAACCACCAAGAGAGTGAAAAGGCAACCAACAATATGGGAAAGAATCTTTACCAGCTGTTTCTCAGACAAAGAGCTACTAACAAGAATACATAAGGAGCTTAAAAAAATCTGCCCACCCAAATTTAAAGACCCAATTCAAAAATGGGAATCTGAAATGAACAGATACTTTTCAGAGGAAGAAGTAAGAGCAGCTAACAAGTATATGAAGAAATGCTCGCCACTGGCCATTTGAGACATGTAGATGAAAACAACACTGAGATTTCATCTTACTCCACAAAGAATGGCTGCTATCTTAGAATTAGCCAGCAACAAATGCTGGTGAGGCTGTGGAGAAAAAGGAACCTTTCTCCATTGTTGGTGGGAGTGTAGACGTGTACAACCTCTGTGGAAATCAGTGTGGAATTTCCTCAACAATCTAGGATTGGAGGTCCCATTAAACAATTAAAAAAAAAAAAAGATACAGTCTCTTCCCTTCAGGAGTTTACAGTTCAGGATGTGGGAGGAACTGAATGTGAAAAGACTCTTAGAATACAAAACTTCTCTTCAAGGAAGTGCAGACATACTGATGGTCAGTCCCAGAGGCCAAGCAAGAGGCAGGGAGCTTTCTCATCTCGGTGGAGGGCCGGAGCCAGCACAGGTCCTGAGAGAAGGCCCTGGGTGCTTCTGGAAAACAGGCTTTCAAAGCACAGAGAGCGAAAGGGGTGATGCTGGGATCAGGGGCCAGGAGGAGCAAAGGCATATCTGGAAGTGAAGCAAGGACCGGGCTCAAAATGAGCTACCGTGCTGCTGCTTCAGCTGCCCT